>OY755184.1:6131182-6176182 GCA_963576735.1 Bedellia somnulentella | reverse complement strand
ATCAGAAAAGAAATAGGCGAATTAACTAGTCAACTCAATACATTAAGAACTGAGATAGGGACCTATAACGGCCGTCTTATAGCAGTAGAGAACGAAAATAAGCGGTTAATGGAAGAACTGAAAAAACTGAAGGAACAATCAGGATGTCCTAATAACGTATTAGACTCTGTGAAAAGTTTAGAACTATTAATAAACGATCGTGATCAGGACGTACTAAGAAATGACATTGAGATCTCGGAGATTCCCGAGTTCCCCGGGGAGTCAGTGGGACACATCGTACTTAATGTCGCGAAAAAACTACAAGTACCGTTGGAGGAGCGCGACTTGGTGGATGTGAGGCGAGTGGGGCCGCGCCGGATCACCGCCACCGACGCGAGCGGGCCGCAGCACCGCGCGCGCCCCATCGTGGTGCGGCTGGCGCGGCGCGCGCTTCGTGACCTCTTCATCAAGAATGCGAGAGTACGACGTGGCACCACCACCTCCGACCTAGGTCTACCAGAGCATCCAACCACTGTGTTTTATATCAATGAACGGCTCACGAAACATAACAGGGTTATACACGGAAAGGCACGTGAGCAAAAGAAGAAACACAATTGGAAGTATGTGTGGACCAGAGATGGTCGAACCTACGTTCGTAAAGATGATGGATCGGCCGCGATTGCCGTTCATACCGACACTGAATTAACAAAGATTTTTTTATGAGTAACTGGTATATAGTGCTTTTTATCTTTTTGTCTTATATGTATTTGTATTTGTTACTTTTGAGTCCTGCGTTAACTGTTATAAACAATCACATGTTGATAATATTTTATAGTCTTCATCGAATTTGTATGTACTCCGTTCGTGAGCAAAATGCGAATAAGTTCACATTGAAAATTTATTTTTAGTGCTGTATACGTATTATATTCTACCGATTGTGGGCGAACTGTTTCACTGATTTATTTCCTAAAGTGCATTATATATGTGAAGAATGTTTTCGCAGATATTATTTTCAAGTCTCTCAGATAATTATTTCAAAAAAATATAATATTAATATTATAATTAGCAACTTAACTATAATTTATTTATATTATTTAATTATTAATTTATTATTTATACATCTAACAGAATTATTACTTTTTATCCCATACCATCTTTACATAAACATCGGTTACCTGCGAATAGCTTATAATTCTACTGCTTTATCTATCTGCTGTCAGCCTCCTACAAATATCATTCCGTTATGCTCTCTAAAATGAACTCGCTGGGTGTTAATAAAATTAGTAACCCGAAAACAAAACAATTCACTCTAGGATTATTGAACATTCAATCCATAAACACCGAATGGGATGAACTGTTAGAAATGGTGAAAGATAACCAGCTCGACATACTCTGCCTTAATGAAACATGGTTGCGCCAGGACTCTGATATAGGATGCTATTCGATTAATGGGTATGATTTCATACACATTCCACGAAAATATAGCCGCGGTGGAGGTGTTGGTATTTATATTCGCAGCGACATACAGAGACGTAAATTAGAACATCTCGGAATTGATCTGGAACAATTATGGTTAGAGGTCCTTCTCTCCGATATTAAAATAGTCATAGGAACTTTCTATCGACCCCATTCACTAAATACCACCAAAGCCATAGACAGTCTGCAAGACTCCTTAACAGTCTTTGGGCCGAAATATGACAACATTTTTCTTCTAGGAGATTTCAATGTTAATTGTCTCTTGGGTGACTGTAAGAACACTTTTGTTCCCTTATGTTTTGAGCCGGTAATCTCTGCGCATAGACTTGTACAAATAGTAAATCAACCAACTCGTATTACTCCTACAAGCACCACGCTTCTAGATGTGATATTCACAAGGGAAAACTGTAAGCCGATCTCAATTAATGTGATCCATAACGATGCTCTCAGTGATCACGGCATGGTTATTGCTCAGTTTTCATTTAAATTAAAAAAATCGCCGCCACGCGTTGTTATGTATCGTCCAATTGCTGATAACATAGAGTTAATTTCACACGCAGCTCAGTACACACCCTGGGACCTAATTCAGGATTATAAAAATATAAACGATATGGTGGCTATGTTCAATTGGCTAATCATTGATTTGTACGATCACTTTGCCCCCATTCGCCGTAAAGTCTTTAGGTCTCCTCCTGTCCCTTGGATGACCTACAATATAAGGCAAATGAGGAAAATCCGTGACGAAGCTAATGAGGTAGCGAAAAAGAATAAAACGGAAAGTTCATATAGGTACTATCGGGATATCCGTAACTTAGTTAATTCGGCAATGAAGTCAGAAAAGCACCATTATTTTGAGACTTATGTAAATAAAAATTCTTCGAACCCAAAAAAAATGTGGCAACATTTAAATAGAGTTATAAAACCAACTTGTAGGTCAATAATACCACAACATTTATCGAATCCGGATATAGTCAATCGCTTCTTTTTAGATAGTGTTCCCCCCATTGACGTGTCGATATCTGAGACGGCTGAAACGAGTGAGAGAGTTAGGATTAACACCATTAGTAGCACACCAGAATTCTGTTTTGTTGAGGCATCTGAATCAGAGGTATCCCGCCATATCGAAAGATGTCTTTCTGGGTCTGAGGGTGCAGATCAAATCTCGATGAACATGTTAAAACTGACTTTACCTTACTCTCTACACGCGATTACGACAATAATAAACAAATCCTTGATAGAAAGTACTTTCCCCGAGGCTTGGAAATGCTCGGTTGTCACCCCAATACCTAAAAAGAGCACCATTGATCAACTTAAGGACCTTAGACCAATAGGTATACTTCCGGCTATTTCAAAAATTCTGGAAAAGATAGTTTTAAAGCAGATTTTGAAACACTTAGAACTATTTAATGTAATTCCGTCAATGCAATCAGGTTTCCGTACAGGACATAGCACTACCACTTCTCTTCTGAATATTGTTGATGATGTACTCTCCGCTTCAGATGGAGGTGACGCTTCTATATTGGTACTACTCGATAATTCGCGCGCTTTTGATAGTATATTTCCCCCCCTCTTAGTTTCGAAATTGCGAGCCTCTGGTTTCTCACAGGCAGCTTGTGGTTGGTTTACCTCGTATTTCTCTTGTAGAACACAAGTAGTTAAAACCATGGATGCGAGTGGCAATACCAAATATTCAAAACCACTGCCTGTATCACGTGGAGTAGTCCAGGGATCCATACTTGGTCCGACTCTTTTTTCTGTTTATACGGCCAGCATAACGAAGGTGATTAAAAACTCTCAATACCACTTGTATGCTGATGATACTCAAATATACGTTCACCTTTCTACAAATAGTGAGGGACTGATTAGCGGTTTAAATAGGTTGAACAGAGACCTGGAATGTATCGTCAATTGGTCCAAACAACATCACCTCATCATTAACCCCCACAAAACTGTGGCTTTAATTTGTGGCACAGCTAATCAGGTGGAAAAAATCAAAAACCTTAACCCTTCCATTATAGTTGATGGTACTGATGTTCCGTTTCAGAACTGTGTTAGAAACCTAGGTTTATATATGGATGAATGTTTAAACTTTAATAAGCACATAGATTTAAAAATATCCAAAAGTTTTGCAGCGCTTAGTAGTCTGTATAAGATACGATCTTTCATTAGTCCTGCCATCCGATTCAGATTATGTGAAAGTTTAGTGTTGTCGCAGCTAGGCTACTGTGATACCGTATATGGCCCGTGTTTACAGAAAAAAACCGAGAAGCAAATACAACGCGTGCAAAATGCTTGTATGCGTTATTGCTATAATATACCTAGAAGGAAACATATAACACCTTATTTAATAGAGAAAGACATTCTAAATATGAAATACACAAGAAAACTCAGGCTCTCTTGTTGTATATATAATATTATTAAAAGAGAAATGCCGAAATATTTATATAATAAACTTATATTTTCCAATCGACAGCGTCATAACAATATGCTACTACCGAAACACAACCTTACCAAGACAAAGGGCTGCTTTAAACTGGCAGCATCCAAGTGTTGGAACGACATACCACCGCCAGTAAGAGACGCCCAAACAATTAATACTTTTAAAAACAAGTTGCGGAGATGGCTCATTGTGTCGCAAAAAAAAGAATTAGGAATTATGTATGGTTGTGTTTCTCCCTAATACACTATTTTATTTATTTTTTTTAACTTCCTGTTATTTATTATAAATAATTACATTAAGTTCTGCTGTATATCTCAAGTAAGTATCATATCATATTCTACGCACTTTATGTAAGTATTTTCTTGTATGAGGTTATTAATTAGTTTATATATTATTTTTCATACTTATGTATATAATATCTATATATATATTATATATAAATATTATACTATTTATAGAAGTTCTCCCTCATATTTCACATTTCATATTTTATTTTTAATTGCTGATTGTAAATATGTATACTATGCTCATTCGTTTGATTTATACCCTTTATTGAATTAAAGTAAAACTGTTCATATTTGCTAGCTGTTATGCTTTTGTTATATATTTTAGATATGAATATTTAACTTGTTTATACAATGTGTTTTTACACATATTTTATGTGTGCTAGTTATAAGTTAGATTTAAGTTTTTTTTTAGTATATAGTAGGTCGGAGCTGAAAATCGAAGCTATCTACTTGCTGTGGATAGACCGAGCTCCGAACCTTTTTGTCTTATGTAAATATTCATTGTCGTTATTACATTTCATGTCATGTGTGTAAAAGAGACAAATAAATGCTTTTATTATTATTATTCGGAAAACATTTTTGTTTCTCGCCTCTCCCATGGCCGAAAAAGAAAATATTAATTTTAAATGGGAGAGGCGGTAGTCCTCGACAAAAGAACAGTCGGTCGGGGTCAGGGAGTCAGGTTCAAGAACCGACGGACGATCCGAGCCGTATCGAGCAGCACCGCTTTCTGCATTTGTGCTGGAACCGACACGCCACAGAAATCCAACCGCCTCAAGTTGGTCGCGAGGCTGGTTGGAATTAACCCGTTCGCGGACAAAACAATTGGGATAATTTCAGTCGAGGTCACACCCCACATGTCGGTGATCTCGTGAGCCAGATCGAGATACTTCCGACGCTTCTCGGTTTCGGCTTTCACGAGACCCTCGTCATGTGGGATAGTGACATCCACTAGAAATACCCTCGACTGCGACAGATCCCATACCACGATATCAGGCTTATTCGCTAGAATAGTCCTGTCCGTGATAACGGATCGGTCCCAATAGATTTTGGCACGGTCGTTTTCTAGGATTGGCTCCGGCAGATACTTGTAATACGGCAGCCTCTGTTGCAAGAGTCCGTATTTTAGAGCGAGCTCCTGATGCAGGATTTTGGCTGCTTGGTTGTGTCTGTGCAAGTACTCAGTGTTAGCAAGAGCCGAACAACCGGAAACAACATGCCTAAGTGACTCTCCGGGACGGCCACATGCTCGACAAACGTCTGTGGTACCGTCCTTTAGGATGTATTTCCGATAGTTCCGCGTCTTGATAACCTGGTCTTGTATTGCACAGACAAAACCTTCGGTTTCCCCAAAGAGGTCCCCGAAACGCAGCCAATGCAGGGAGGCTTTACGGTCCACGAAAGGTTCGTGAAGTACCTTGTAAAACCTCCCGTGCAGCTCCTTCTCTTATCTTTATTATTATTATTATTATCATTGGAGTCAAATCTTTTTCCAACTAGCCATTTCTTCAGGTTTGGAAATAATTAGTGGTCGGTCGGAGCCAAATCTGGAGAATAGTGCGGATGAGGGAGCAATTCATAGCCCAATTCATGGATTTTTGCCATGGCAACTGCACATGTGTGCACCCTTGCATTGTCTTGGTGGAAAAGAACTTTTTTCTTGGCCAAATGAGGTCGGTTTTTTTTCAAATCGTCATTGAATCGGTCCAATAAGTTGGCATAATATTCCCCATTCATTGTTCTTCCCTTTTGTAGGTAGTCAATGTGGATTATTCTGCGTGCATCCCAAAAAACAGTCGCCATAACTTTATTGGCTGACAAACCCACCTTGGCCTGCGCCAAAGAAGGCCAAGGTGGGTTTCGATTCACCCTTAGAAACCCACTGTTTTGACTGTTGTTTGGTCTCTGGTGTGTTGTGATGGATCCATGTTTCGTCCACGGTTACAAAACGGCGCAAAAACTCCTCCACATTGCGATTAAACAACGCCAAACCTTCCTATGAAGTTGTTACACGATTGCGTTTGTGGTCGACTGTGAGCAAACGCGGCACCCATCTTGCGGAAAGCTTTTTCATGCCCAATCGATCATTCGAAATTGAAACGACTGAGCCATGCGAGATCCCTACGGCTTCCACAATCTCTCGCACTTTCAATCTTCGGTCGGCCAACACTATATCGTGAATTTTTTCGATTGTTTCGGGTGTAGTGACCTCAACTGGGCGTCCAGGACGTTCGGCATCTTCAGTGCTTGTACGGCCACAACGAAATTCAGTAAACCTCTTTTTTACCATTGAAATCGATGATGCAGAGTCCCCATAGTATTTATCAAGCTTAGCCTTGATCTCGGTAATGGTTTTTTTTCGCAAGAAATAATGCTTAATAAGCACACGAAATTCACTTTTTTCCATTTTCTCCTCAAATTTGTGAGTAGTCTGATAAAAATAGCTGTCAAACACAAACTACAGATCCACAATCATAACTTGGCCGGCGACGACTCTGGTACTACTGTCGCCATTTTGAAATTTCGGCCTGTCATTGTCAGTTAGTTCTTAACTAAATAAAAATTATAGGGTGACCTACGTATATAATAAATTATCACTTTCATTAATATTTTTTGTAGTGGAAACTTTTTTTCAAAGACAATTATTTTTATGATGTATCTTTGCTTATTGATAAACGCTTTTATTTCCAGTATAGAATATAAAATTCATGAAAATTATTATTTATATTGTTAAATTTTATCTAAGTAGGCTAACACCGTCCGAAAAGTTGTGCGCGCATCGATAGTCATGCGGTGCGGGTTACGGGAAGTGGGGAAATGCTCCTGAATAAGATTTCACTTCGTATACACTGATGCGTGGGTTCTAATCCTAATGCAGGGATGTACCAATGTGTCATTTCTTAAGTCATAACTGTCTGACATATAAAAATACAAGGCAAATACGACGTGATAGCTTAATGGGTAAAACACCGGTTAACGTGCAAGCGACTAGTGTTCAAATCCCGGATCGGGCCCACACCAATTTGTCTTTTCTAAAGACATATGTGTGGTTGATTTATCACGGTTTTTAACGGTGAGAGAAAACATTGTGAGGAAACCCACATGGCTGAGTTGTACTTAGTGGTGTGACAGTGTATTCGTACAAAACGGCGATAGGCCTGCCCCCTATCACGTGAGTACACTGTCCATGCAAAAAGTGGGTACTCTGAACACCAGGTGACAAAGTCACGTGATGTTCAGAAGTATTAGTACCTCTGCCAAACCCCTTCGGGGGTATTCGGCGAGAACGTTTATGTTATGTTATGTTATGTTATATGTTACAAGGCTGTTAACAGCAATAAAAAAGTGCCCATAAATTCACTGACCCAGCAAAATGAATGACCCAAACGATATCTGATGTTTAGAATTATTTTTTTTGTGCCACCTTTTTAGGGGATCTATGTGTAAATATGAAATGTAAAAGACAGTACACAACAAGGTAAGCCTCTAATTTACAGGATTAAAAAAATGATTTTAAGTAGTTATTCACTTATTAACTCTGAGTGTCACAAATAACAAATCCTTGTGTATAAAATAATGAAACAGCTTGCAGAAAAGTACAATTGGCAGTGTTATCGCTAAAAGCTTCCAGACAACATTTGGGAGGTAAGATCATCAAATTTAGGATACAGTCATTCGGGTAGACATACCAGACAAGGGCAAAAATAAATAAATATAATTAGCTTACATTAAAACGAACTTGTTTACTTACAATAATAGTTATTACATACATACATACATATACTCAAGGCTGTAAATCCCTAGAAGGGGTAGCCCGAGCTAAGGAACTAGAAACTCCTCAGCCACTTTCGGAAAGTTGAGTGGGGTAAAGATGGTAAAATAAAGGTTATTGGTAATGGGTCTTCAATCGCTTCGCCCAAAAATGTCTTAAAAGCCCCAATACCGTTAGTCGCCTCTTACGTACACCCACCGGCAGAAATGGGGTAGTGCTATTTTAAGCCGACACTACACAGCAACTAGTTATTAATTAAATGAATATTATATAAATTGTTTTATTAAGACATTTCAATACATAAATAAATTAGCCTGTATGATGTAAAGTTATTTCCCTTATAATGGTTATTTTTTATTTACTGGCAATACTAATATCGATGACAGCGACAGCCCTTACCGGCCAAGAAAAGATTGTGGATCTGTAACTGACGCAGCAAGTTAAAATTTAGACAGGAGTCAACTGACATGTGCCTGTTCACAGGAGCAGGGCTGCTGTTTCAGTAAAGAGGTCCGAAATTCAAAAAGTCACGGACTTATTGACCCGCCCTCGTAGTACCTTCTGCCTCACTAGCAAAAATTAAACTTTCACATTGGTCAAGTAATATGTGAAGCATTAAGTTTACTCTTTGTATCGTTAATAAACTATTGTATGACCCATATGACACCATGAATAACCAAGAAACATAAATAAGATGTGCAAACTCACCATCATTTCCACTAAACTGAGACCTCGAGCCCCCAGAGCTGCTAGGACTCCATTGATACTCTGTCCAGTAAGGAGATGCCGATGAACCTTCACCAGAACTAATACCAGACTCGGGACTCCAATCCAACCTCGCTCTTTTACTCATACATCTATAATCCATACTGAGGCCGGATTGGCTGCCATCTGAAGCAGGCGATAACACATTTTGGTCTATGTAACTTGGACTTGACGCTTGATTGTTACTATACCATTCTGGACTTTTAGACTCCCAATAAACACCGGCGGACCAGTCTTTACTTGCCATTCTTATGAGTTGCGGATTCTGGAAGAGAAACAAATGTTTTCAGTTTGTCAAATAAAGGTTTGAAAATCAACAATTTATTTCATGTAATAATAGTTTTGTTGCTGTTTGGAATGAAATTATCACTTTATCAAGTATTTGAACAAAATTGTGTGAGTCTTCCTGGACAAACTCAATTCATTATCATAAAATACGTAAATTAACGTCGTTTGCAATAGAATCCAACAATCATGTAAACAAACCAAATTGTCAAGATTACTCCGTAATCACATACATTCGACGATCAATTATGAACATAGTCTGATTTCAACGAACGCACCATTGTTTTCACATTATCTTCAACACGATTTAACTTGTATTTATAAGTTAAATTTGTTAAAATATTTGCAACGTAAAAATTTCGAAGTATTTGACAAGCTGTCATCTTAGTTTTTTACTCATCGAACTCTATAAGTCATTGAAAAGTTAGTGTTGTTAGTAATCTGAAGTTATCTTTTATTTTTAATTTAATATTATTTGAATACAATATTTTTTTTGAATCTGAAAAATGAAATTGTATTCTAAGCCATAAAAATAATGGTTAGTTTTTAAAAATTGACAGGTGGCCATTTTGTTAGAATTGTCATTCACAGTCATTCACTGTTTTGTGGGTTCGCTGTGCATTAGTGTTTTCTGTTTCCGATTTCTACGACTTTGCATTCTCATTTTGGACTTTTGTTTTGCTTTAAGATTTGGCTAGACATTTTAGACACGGCAAGCGATGACACAGTGGTTCCATTTATAATTACGGTCACCGGCGACACTTCTGATAGTGATGATGACGAAGACGAAGATTTAAATTTGTTTTATAAAAACTTTTTTTATATATAATCAGTTTTATTTTATATGTTAATCTATTTAGTCAGTTTAATTTTAGTAACTATCCAACTATGGGCCATAGTCTATGACTTAAAATTAAAATAAAAAGTAAAATAAATTTAATTAAAATTAAATTAGAACACTATGACATCACTATGGGCATAAACAATACGCTGTCAATGTCAGTCCGCCATATTTGTTTACATGATTGTTGGATTCTATTGCAAACGATTTTACTTACAGGTGTTCCGATGCCAATGAAGGCACATTATGGAGTGGACTTTAATTCCAGTTAATAAACTTGTAATTTACCAAACTGTGTTTATCCAGAATTACTCAATCAATTCATTTTATGAATATACAGTAAAAAAACATCACTCACGTTTTTAGATGATCGAGGGCTTCTAGATCTAGGTCGCTTAAGTCGTTTTTGTTGTTGAGTCGACGTCTCTTCATCGCTGTGACTGTCATCAGATGTATCACTCTCAATCGAGTCCACAAAACCAACTATCATGTTGTCTCTCTCTATTACAACTTTAAGCTCATCATTCTTGGTATTATCATTCTGTTTATATCTAAGCATATTATTCGCTAATGATACATCTTTACCTTTTAAGGAATTATCACATTTTGATGGACTGTTACTTTTTGTGCTTTGAGAGTTGACAGTGTCTCCGCAAGATGAAGTTTCAGATACATTGTGTTCATAATCCATTGTTGTTAGATGGTTTGTCAGTTCATCTGTTAGTAATCCAATGAGGCCTTCGTTGACAAGAATTTGAAACGCTGAAAATAACATTAACATATGTGTTATATTGTATGAAAATACCCTATTTTTTAATTTTACACAAAAAGGAGAAATTGCCAGTACACTACAATGTGGCGATTGATAGTTTCTGCCTAAGCTGATAGGGACTAATGCCACGAGTATCCTATTAATATTATAAATGTGAGAGATTAGATGTTTGTGCGTTTGAGGCCAAAAGGCTCCTCAAGTACCAAATGTATATGAATGAAATTTGGCAGAATGCTAGATAATGACCCAAATTATAACATAGGATCTCGGAAAAATATTAATGCCTGATTGAACTAAGAGTAACGGAAAAAGCGCCTTGAGCTTTTCATTAATTTGACAGTACGAAGTCTGTCGGGTCAGCTAGTATGTAAATATAAGTAACTAAAAAAGCATCTCGTAAAATAGATATAAGACATCAATGGTATTGTTCGCAAAAACATAAATGCTGGTCCATATGGATAGTTCTAGAGATCATTGAAGTGCAATAAGCGGAGGAAAAGTAATTGGTAAATAAAGTGACATTTCCCCACCTATTCCTGCTCCCAATGCAATACAGACAATTCTAAGAAATGGATACAAGCAACATCATGTCATTTCGTACGGAATGAAAGATAAACTAAACGCAACTATTTCATTCCGCCATATATTTCATTTAAGAATAAGTATGAAAGTTTTTCTCACTTTATTAGCCATCTCGTGCACAGTTTCTTATATGTACTCTCACTCCTATAGTGCCAGATCCTCATTGCGGCATCAAAGTGAATTTCCAAATCATATTGATTAAGTATATAAGTTAGCGCACAGTGTGTGTATACATATACTCACCCTTTCCCATGAGGGTAGGCAGAGACTATCGTTCACCACTTTGTACCATCTTGGCAAACCTCTCGAGCTTCATCTAAATTCATCTTTTTTAAACATGCTATTTTATTTGTTTGCCTTTCTGAGTACATCCTCTATTTGATCTAAAAGTACGACAAAGGTATATAAGTAAGATATGCACCAAAAACGTACCGTCATCATCAAAAACGTATTGCAGCAACGCATGCAAGGCGTGCACGTGATGTCGCGCGGCAGCCAACAATAGTGGCAGACCTTGAGCGTGCCGCAGTCGAGAGCGGTTCACGGATTCGCCGCTGAGCTGCGCTAGCGCTCGTGATGCGCCTTCTGGCCACCATGACACTTCTGTAATATGTCACACAGAATTAGAGCCTCTTTATATGTTGTGGTTGTTGGGTAGTTGGCAACGGACCCGACGCGGGTAAGTGTTTTCATATGTAATTTAACAAGGCCATACATTTGCCATGGGGTAGCCGGGAACGGCCACACGTTCAGATTGCTGAGTAGCCAGCAGCTAAGTCCAAGCCCACTTAAGGGTTTAGGGTTCTTTAGGATTACACGAACCTAGGTGATTTGAGAGGCAGGCAGGCCCTTACATTTGCTGCCGGGTATCCAGGACCGGCTACTCAACAACCGGTATTCGTCAAAAGGATAATTTACTGTGTGGTAATCGTCATCTAAGTACAAGTATAAGACAGATGGACATGGCAAAACTATAAAGGTTTCTTGTTGGCTACGAAACCCTAAAAAGAATAATGGCAAAAATATAAGGGGCTCTGGAATCAAATTTTTCAAAGTAATGCATTGTATTTAGGCTGTTTTGGCAAGAATAATATTGTTACTATTTTCTACAAAATAAATATGGTGGTATTCAAAAGTTACACCACAATGAATTTTGATTGGATTTTAAATTGAATTAATAACTTCCTGTTCAATTCTGATTTTACTATGGATCAAAATTGATTTGGTTGTGATAAATGAGTAAGTGCAAATTTACACTACGAAATCTGTCAGGTTAGCTAGTTCAAAATAGATAATGCATAAAATAAATAAACTTGGAAAACCTTAAGTTCATTTAACATAATGGATGAAATAACCTTTTATAGTTTTTTTCCATAACTAATTGAATTTAAGCAGCTTGTGTTAGTTCTGTTTCCTAATACATGCATAATGTTAATTTTAAAGTAATAAGTCATATTTGTAATACCTGATACATTCTTCAGTATATCCACCAAACACTCAACTAATCCTGCAGTCCCCAACAGCGGACGACAAAATGCCAAATAGCAAAGATTCATCAAACACTTCAATGCCAAAGTTTCATTTATCTTTGTCAGAGCAACTAGACATTGGAAACCACGCCCATCTCCCTGTAACTGAAAATTGCCAAAATTATTATCAGATTATGTGTGTATAGTTAATTGCATATTTTTTTTATATGGACAGTTAAAATTAGGCCATTAAAATGGAAACCGAACATTTATGCATAATTATACAAAAAAAATGCCGCTTTTTTAGCTAATGCTTCAATTAGTTGATACATAATAATGGATCTATGGGTAGGATGAAATACCATGAATATAGTAGAGACCAACCTGTTCAGCACACTTTGCAGTAATATGTGTTGTGAAGCAACCAATGCATCTAAGAATGCCTGTTAACAATTCTTCTTGGCTCTTTCTCATACCATCAGTTTGTTTGTCTAGAGTTGATGTTTTAATGATTCCAGATGATTCACATTCTGCTGTTAGCAAGATCATCACTGCGCGAACTGCTTGTAGCGACAGCATTTCATCTCTTTTATCAACCACAGCCCATAATTGCCTGTATTAAATAAAAACAGTAAAATGTCTGAGTATTTGGGATAGCTCTCAAAAACACTATATTCAGGATTCATAATTCAAAACTATTCTAATAAATATAAATGATTTGACAAGTATATAATTATATAAAATAAATATTTAAAATATCAGCAGTAAAACTATGGTTTTCATAGATTAAATTCTGAAGACTTGTATATTAAGAAACAAAGGTTTATTAGGATACACAATGTGACTAAAATAGTAAAGCTTTAAATATGTATATTGAGAAATGAAATGTCACCTTAGGGCCCTGACTGCCATAGTCAATGTGGGATAGGAAGTATTCCTGTCTCTGTTCTCAATAAGTGCCACCAAAGCTTGAACTGCTCCATAATTATGAAATGCTTCAGCATTGCTTGTCTTCTGGGCCAAATTTCCTATTACTCTACAAGTACGCCCAACTATACTGTCTCGACATACAGTTTTTAAAATTGTGATAAGGGGGCCATATATATTTAATTTACCAACCTGTAAAAAGAAAAATCATAAGTAAAGACAGAGAGATAAGAAATATCATATAGATATACACTAGAACTTACGGCTAGGCTGCTCTCTTCATCCAAACAACAGTTGCCAAGTACACTGAGAGTTAAATCTAATATTCTTTCATTGGGTTTACGCAGATGAGGTAGTAAACTCTCTAAGCCTCCACAAGTTCTAAATAATTGAATACCACTGTCATTGTTCGTTATTTTGCTTCGAATTTTGACTAATGAGTCTTGAACACGGCTTGAAGATGAGGACTTCAGTCCTTCTATTGTAGATTTTACTAAATTTTTATCCATTTCTCTCAAACTAAATGCTCATAATTAATAAGTAAAATACTATTTATAAGTTAGACATAGATACATCATTAAAATATTTTCAATTGAAAACATGATGGATTTGATTGATTGGACTTCATGAATTTGAACTTTGACAGATTGATTCATGACACAAATACACACCCACGTCGCGTTTACATAATCAAAGTAGGTATAATAGGTACAGTTTCTTATTTGGACCAAATCTTTAACATCAGTTATCTGTGTCCTCACTGAGAGCCGACATATCTTAGTTAAAATTGTGTAGCTATGTTGTGCCGGCCTGCCCCCTACCCCTTTTACATGAGTTCTCTGTCCAAGCAAAACGTGAGTACTCTGAACACCAGGTGACTATGTCACGTGATATTCTCAATTTAACGTACGATAACTCTTACATGTAATAGTTTATGCCAGTAATGCTTGAGTTTCCTTATGGTTTACATTACATTATCCAACTAAACTTAATCCACTTTTGACCTAGAATAGAACGCCTTTTGCTCTCACACCTAAATATAAGAATTGACAATATTCTGTGCCAAGTATATGTCAACGTCAGTGAGTCCAGCCATTTTCTGTCATCCGTGTGCTGTCATCAGCTGTCATGTCAGTGTCAGTGTCAGTGAGAAGTCAGTGATGTCCGATTGATTAAAATGTTTTTTGTATTTTTCATGAAATCGCATTAAAAAGAACTGAATTTAGTTAATTAAGTATATATAGTATTGTCATGAAATCGTTTTGTAAGAGATGAGTGTATTTGGAGATTTTCAACGTGTTTGGATTCAACGTTTTCCTGAAAGCGCATTACCTGCCGCTTGGGAGGAGGATGTCAGGGCTAATTTAGCGAAGCATAAACAGAAAGTAGCAATACTGCGTGAAGAACTTGAAAAAGAAGAATTCTATGTGGAGTACTTAGAAACATTGTTGTCAGATGTAGAGAAACATAAAGCAGCAACTCATGGAAAGGAGTCGCCAAACGAGACAGCTGACGTTATTCAAAATGATGATAAGATTGCACATAACAAACAGGTGACTAATTTTCTACTGTCTACTTACTTCTAAGCTTTATGAAATGGTTGTGGTTTTCTTTGCATATGTCATATATCACAAAATCTAGCTCAGTTGTGATTACATGAACAACTTGGTCATTACCATAATGCATTACTTAATTCTTTGTTATCTAATTATACTTGTACTATATGTACTCGAAATGCTTACTTAGCACAAAAAATGTGTGTGTTAACTACATTGAGCAGTTAGTCATTTAAAGATTGCATGTAATAATGCTTGAAACTGGAATTTTAAACTTGTTAAAATTTCACCATTTACATTCTTTTTCTAGTAATTATGAACAACAAGTTTGACTAGCTATTTTTCATGCTTGGTTTTGCACACTTATTATCTGTCTGCAGAATGAAATACTTGTAGTATTAGTAATTGTTACATGTTTTTAATGATTGATATGATATATTCACAATAGAATCATTATTTTGTAATTCTTTTACACATACACCAATTATTATGTATAACTAAAACTATGATTAGATCGATATTGTGATCTCTTAACACCATAAAAGAACCATAATTGGAGGTGAAAACTTTTTTATTCTTTTATATAATAATAACATGGGGCAGTCAATTAAACATTTTGTTGTTCATGATGTTGTATGTCAAATTTTTGCATGCAAACATTGAACTGAATCATTGTTTTAAAAATTAGTAAGCTGTGGATGGATAACACAATTGCTGTGTGTTCTTCTTCAACTTATGACTGTCTTTCTAAAAGTTATTTGCTTTTAGTTATTAATTAGATACTGGTACATTGATAAGTTTTTTCTACATATAAAATTTGATTTTGAATTGTATGTTCTGTAAAGTGAAAAGTCTCTTTTAATAATGTATTCTAGTAACTACTGACACAGTTTGAAGGGATAACTTTTTTTTAAGTACAATTATGGGTACATGTCATACCAATATGCATTAAAAACCTGCCTAGATTCAAAAGGCCCAAAATATAAATAAAAATAATAAACAAAGACATTACTAGAAAATTTACCATTTTACTGACTGAAAGAAGTATTCCCTCAATATTTATGCATAAATTTATACCCACTTCAGAACCAAATAAGTAATTTTATTTAGGTATTGCATAGAATTTGTACAAAGTTTGGTTTAAATGTTATCCAAATGTTAACAAAGGATGTGAAATATGTCGAAATATCTTTGAGTTCAAGAATTGTACTCATTTTTTTATGTATCACCTTCAATTCCATATTTGAAAATTTTTTACCTCTGCACTTCTATTAGCAGCTGAAAAACTGGTGATTTCAAAGCTCTCCCAAACTATTTTGGTAGAAAAGTTGTGAATTTTATTTGTATATGTATGTATGTATATGTATGTAATTAGTAGAGATATCCCGACTAGTTGGTGACTAGTCGGTAAAGCCGACTATCCGGCCACTATTGTAGTCGTCGATTAGTCGGCGACTAATCGGCAAAGTCGACTATCCGGCTTCTTACATTGTATTGTATGTATTTCTCAATAATATGAATGCGGGGAAACTACATGAAATAAAAATACAAACCTTGATTATATATTATTTTTTTATTTTATAATCAACCTGCCTTATTCATTAAAAAATGTAAAGCAATCTTTCCATTGCTAATCAGTTTTTAAAATTACTTGATTGTAAATCCCCGAAACCGTAATCGGCTTAGCCAACTAGTCGGTCTTATTACAACCGACTAATCGGCTAGTCCGCTAATCGGCGAAAGTCATAATCGGCACATCTCTAGTAATTAGTAAATAGGTGAGGGTACAATTAATTCCAGTTTTTACAAGATTTTATGCACCTAATCATTAGAGTATCCATTTATTACTGTCCACCTACATATTAGAAGGCATCCCTTGTCAATTTTCAATTGAGCCATCTTACTTGATCATTCAATCTCAATTTTCAATTGAACCATATAATAGAGCTACCTCTAGATTGCCAAGTTTAACCACTGATAAGTAGAATAACTCATAAGTAATTTTTTGCAACAAAAACAGGGTTTATATTATTTTATGTGGGGTTGTTTTTTTTTTAATTTAGATATTCATGCTGCTACAATTAATTATGTATATTTCAGGAGCCAAATACTGATTCCTTGAAGAAAAAAAGCATAGATAACACTGATGAATCTTTAAATAATGATGAAATTGCCAATGAAATAGTAGAAAATGTGAAGTTAAGAAGTAGAACAATAAACACCAATGTAGAACATTGTGAAAGAAACTCCGTAAATCAATGTATCAATGAGATATCGTCCAATTTGAGTGATGCTGCAAGAAGAAGATGCAACAGTGAAGTGGTTCAGAGAACAGAAAATATTGATGATATTGGTGAGTAGTTTTAAATTAATACCATCTAACCTTTACCAACATCTGCAATCATTTCATCCACCATTACAATGATCATAATATCCCACATTCACATATAATTGATCTCTAATGATTCAGACATGGGAATATGGTTTTAATATTATTGTATGATTCAAGAAAGTTGCTTCTACCAATAAGTATACATGGTAGAGGGTTGAATATGGGAGAATGGCAGATAGGAGTTGTAATTTATGTACAGAAATAGTATGAAACCATAAATCAATTTTGAATAAATACTATAAAAGTTGAATTTGAGTTTCTAGTTATCTACATAATGTGTATTTCATTGAAAGAGTGACCTGTTGGAAAGTGGTCTGGGGTCTTTTAATTTCATACCATTCAACAACAATGTCTTGAAAGGATTTTTAAGGATTACTTTATTTGTAGAAGAAGCAAAGTCATCAAAGGTATCTCCGACTAAGAACCGTCCAGCATCGCAGTGTGCAGATTTTGTGACTGTGATTGAAGTTAATGGCCTAAAGTCTGCTGCTGCAGCTCCAACTAAAAAAACAGAGGAAACAACTCAATCGCCTGAGAGTAGTTCTGGTGACTCTATTGGAGTGGCAAAGAAGAAAGTACCACCTAAGTAAGTCTCCATTTAACATAATTAGCCTCAGTAGAATTATTACTTAATCTTATAGCTTTTGTAAAAAAATGTTTTCCTGTTGTAATCTCATTTCTTTTTTTACCTGTTCACCTACATCTACAACGTACAAAATCAAATTCATTGTTTATTTATTATTTTACCTAAAATGCACAGAATAAAAACTAATTTACATCTGGACATCCTATGCATAAAAAAATATGTATATCTGCAAATTGCTTCATCTAAACGGATACATTCTATTATCAAAAGTACTTAATAGTCATTCAAAATATGTTCTAGGCCACCACCGAAAGTATTTAACAAACGCGGGGCCTCGCTACCAGAATCTGGGGCTGCTGAAGACAGTCCACCTTCGTCTCTTGGTCGGCGGATAGCGGCGGCAGAGTCTCGGGAATCTATTGCCAGTCGCGCTTCCACGCCTTCTATCACTGAACGAGTAAGTTAATCAATAAGGGAGTAAGTTTATTACTGAAAAAGTAAGTCGGTTAGCGGCGGCAGAGTCTCGGGAATCTATTGCCAGTCGCGCTTCCACGAATTCTATCACTGAACGAGTAAGTTTATTACTAAGGTAGTAAGATTATTACTGAGTAAGTAAGTAGTTTATTTAACAAACGCGGGCCCTCGCTACCAGAGGCGGAGGCTTCTGAAGACAGTCCACCCTCGTCTCTTGGTCGGCGGATAGCGGCGGCCAAGTCCTGGGAATCTATTGAAAGTCGGGCCTCTACGCTTTCTATCACTGAGAGGGTAGGTAGTACATAATTTTCGACATAGAAGTATTATGTTTTAGTCATACTATGAATATTTTGTTATATATGTGGTGTATTATCCTTACTTATATTACATACATACATATACTCACGGCTATAAATCCCTAAAAGGGGTAGCCAGAGCTAAGGAATTAGAAATTCCTCAGCCACTTTTGGAAAGTTGGGTGGGGTAAAAGAAGGTGAAATAAAGGTTGTTGGTGATGGGTCTCCAGCGTCATCGCCCAAAAATCCCTTAAAAGCCCTAATACCGTTAGACGCCTCTTACGTACACCCACCGGAAGAAATGGGGTAGTGCTATTAATAATAATAATAAAACTCTTTATTGCACATTACAAAATAAAAACAACAATTACAAAAAAGATCGGTATAAAAGCCAAAGTACAACTGGCGGTCTTATCACTAAGAGCGATCTCTTCCAGACAACCCATTAATGGAAAGATTTGCTGGATTAAAAACATGTTCGGTAGATGTCCAATAAATTAAACTGATTTGCTTAAAAACTAAAAATTATTCATCAAACTATTATCTATCTATTTTAAGTATTACTAAATATTTATTAAGTTCTAATACACTTACAGATACAGATAGTATTCCATAAAATAAATAATATTCAATAAATACAATACATATGCAATATATATATAAAGATTTTTAAATAAAATACATATATACATTTTACGACATAATATATAATAGAATATATAAACTTTTGTATGCAACACAAATAATATTATAATGTTTCGGAGAGGAAGTGTTTTTTTACCATTTTCTTGAAAATAGGGAGAGACTTGGCTAATCGCACCTCTACAGGAAGACCGTTCCATAGTTGTACAGCCTGGACGGTAAAGGAGGAACTGTAAAAATTGGTGGAATGGGAAGGGGTACTCAACAAAAGATTGTGGTAAGAACGCAGATTGAGGTCATGTGAAGAGTGAAGGAATTGGAAACGCTCTTTAAGGTAGGAGGGGGTGGCAGGATTAAACAAGATAGAGTACAGGAGAGACAGAGTATGTGCATTCCGGCGGAGACGAATTGGAAGCCACTGAAGTTTATTGCGATACGCAGAGACATGGTCATATTTACGCAGTCCGAAAATAAATCTAATACATAAGTTTTGTAAGCGCTCAAGTTTGTTCAGTTGATCTTCAGTTAGCTATTCTAAGCCGACACTACACAGCTCTTACTAATATTATAAATCGTAAATTGAGTTTGTTTGTTTGTTTGTACCGCTTCTACGCCGTAACTACTAAACCGATTGATTTGAAATTTTGCAGAAATATAGTTGAAAGTCCGGATTAAATAAAAGGGTACTTTTATCCCGAAGAAAAATTATATTCCCGAGGAAAATCGTTTGAATGAAAATGTTAATTATAGTTGTGCTTTATACCGCAATATAACCGATTACCACGCGGGCGAAGACGTGGGCGGAAAGCTAGTAATTTCTAATAGATAAATATAAAGTGGCTTAAGATAGCACTTACTGAATTCTACCTGAGGTGTAACAGGGGGCGAATGTCTTTGAGGATTTTTAAATAACTATTGGGCAATGTGGCTTTTTTCCCCTCAATTTCCATAATTGGCTGAGGAAGTTCTAATATATAACTGGCTTCACCTTTTTGTTATTTAAAGCCGTGAGTAAAGGAATATTTTAGAAGTGATTATCCCACACAGTCTTATGAATTGAAAGTTACATTTATCGGATCATACTAAGATAAATATGCGTGGCGACAAAATATTCCCTTACGTTATTTTTACGAAAATACTCAATTTTAACATTAGCGCTATTATTTCCAGGTGAAAAGCTACGAGTCACTAAATTCCCTATCATCAGAACGCAAGAGATCTGGCGGTGCCGCTACTCCAAGGTCCATCGATGAAGAAGTCACCTCAACCACGCCAGACCCTCCTGACACCAATGATGATAAGTCTGACAACAAGTCAGAAGCTGATAAGTCAGCACCTATCTCTTTGGAAAATATACCGTCTTTAGTGTCCGGAGCAGAAGAAGAACCGTATTATGACCAAGTGCCCGTGGATATTAATGATGGCGAATATGTTTATATACAAGCAGGTAAGGATATAAATTTTGGTCTACTTAGAGATATTCTTAAATAAGGATAGTTCTTTTATGTTGCACTTTTGTTGGACTTGAATGTATTCAGAGTAGGTCTGACAGTTTCGCCATAAAATTCTTAATTTATCGTATGTTATAGTTATACTGAAAATTATAATCATACTTACGATAAATTCCAAAAAAGGGATCGTCAGAGCTACAATATTAGAAAATCCTCTGCCACTTTTGGAAGATGACAAGATAGTAAACTTAATAACTACTAGAAAACCTTCAATACGTTTAGTAAGCTATATAGTGGTGGTATTTATTAAATGAAATGTGCGGTCGTTTAAATACAGTAGTAAAGTAAAACGAATGAAACAAAGCAAATACCAATAGGTAGATTAACAATATAGGACTAATTATGTAGATATCATCATAATCGTTATGCACAACTAATGTATAATTGAATTGGTTTTGTTTGGCATTGATCTTTAGTTAAACAAACAGATGTATTGTCAAGTTCATTGTCAGTACACTTTATACACTATATACCACGGTACATCGCAAAAAGATGCTGAATTAATAATAAAATTAGTGACATGTCAGCCCAAAAAATATTTTATTTGGCGAATTTCAGAAAGTTATCTTAAATTCGTCGTTGACTAAATTCATTGTATTAAATAGTATATCTTTCTATTTCTTCGTGTTATCACGTTACATTATTAGCAGTTGTTGTTAGCACTGAATCGCTATAATCATTTTGGTACATCTAGATTACATTGTTGAACATTGTTTAACTTACAGTATAATTCAACAAAAGACATATTTGGATATATAAGTACGAATATGATAACGTCAAATTTGAAAACTTTATTTTATAGCCTTAAATCTTCGATCATATATACAAAAGATACACCAACAAAGCACGAAACACGGCACGGCCAAACAGTCCTTTTTTATATGGTAAGCACAGTTTCACTGACAGTCGCGTGCTAGATCTTGCAATGGAAAATAGGTCTTAGGAAATTGTGGTAAGGTGGATAATTATAGAAAAATAAATATTTAATTGTCAAACAGTCTTGTCATTCTCGCGGTCCACTTTTGTGCGTTGAATTTGTATGGAGTGCGGCATCTTTGGTATATATGATCGAAGCCTTACATAGTTAATGAGACCATGTATGATAAGATTTTTTATTTTTCAATACATTAGATAAAGTTTTAAGAACCATTTTAAAATTTTCGCTTAACTCCTCCATATATCGACCTTACGGCCGCTAGAGTGTTTTCATTGGTGGATAAATATTATCTATCGACTTCCGTCATAAAAGCTATTCCAACAAGCTTCGGATTTGATTAAAAATAATCTTTTTTTTACGCGCAGGCCAAGGTTGTCAATCTCTATTATGTATCCCATACAACCACGAGACCCAACAGGATCATGCAGCTCCACAGGTTATCTTTTAAATATACCATGTATATACTACATACACCATTATTAAAACTATTCCCGCCAGGCGGCCGCGGCTCGCGCGCGGAGTCATGCAGCTCGACTCTGCCAGTGTCGCGCGCGCCAACCGCGCCCCGCGCCGAGACGCCGCCCGCGCTCGCGCCCAACTACGTCAACATACACTACTTTATACAGTGAGTATCAACTGTACACCATACTTTGTTGTATTTCAGGTATCTTAGCTGCATAGCTAGTACGACCTTATAACTAGATATCGCGTGGTATAAAACAGCTATCTCTTTCGCACTTACTTAGTATCGTATAATGTCATCTCATTCTCACCGATATCGTGTCGATAAAATAGCGCTCGTGCTAGGCCTCGTGGAGAATCCGCTGGTTATTCTAAAAAGAAGCAAATTACCTCAGCCACTGTTGGAAGTTTGGGGGAAAAGTTTGTTTAAAGAAATTTTAGAAACCCAACCATCTGAAATCGTCAAGTAATATCATTAAAGGTTCGGTACTCTTAAGCGCAATACACACTGACCCCGCTGGGTCGCCAACAAAGCCCGGGCGGTCTGTATGAAAATAATGATGTCTAAGCTATATACGTAAACTAGATCGTAGATAAAAACTTGCCGTTGGGCATATGTCGGCGGCCCACTTTAAGCTTTAATCGCAATGCTTTAGAGCCTTTGTACATCGTAACTTTTACTCGGTTGTTTTTTTTCGGAAGAAATAAATATAATGTAAACTCCCTGACCTCCATTATACTATATAAGTACGCTGGACCAATTATAGGCCCTGACATATTGAGGCAATTTGATTTTCGTCATTTTGGCGCTTACGGCATATACGGTGAGGGGGAAAGAAACTAATGAAGGGATGGGACAGTAAGATAGAATATATCGATAAAAGCTTCTACTTAAACGACTGAATCATAATACTCTTAATGCATAAATCATGGCTAATATCATGTAATACAGTATATTTATGTATGGCTAATGTCCAAACTAATTCAATTAGTCGCTAATACTATGACTTAGCAAGGATCTAGTAATTGTAGGATTAGCCGATGCTAGGGAATGAGGCTGGTATATGACTAGATCAAAAAACGTTAGGGAACGTGTTTTTAAGAAAATGAAACTTGTACGTCAGTACGTATGAGCTGCTACGCGTTTCCCTTGCCCGTGACAATACAAACAATAGAGTAAGTAAGGTATTTATAGAAAGTAAACATAGTTTTATTATTTGTTATATTAAGTATAAATAAAAACTGAGATTTTTTGAATTAGACACTTATTCAAAGTAGTGCATGTATGTATGTATGTATGTATATGTATGCTACACAGTGTATACTTATAGTATCTCATTACCTATATAGTAATTTAATGCCTATAGGGAATCCGTTTTTTAGATTACCATTAAAACATATATTATCAGCTTTGCTTTAAACTTGAGGGCTTCCCCGCATTTTGCAGCTGTTGGGCTCACTCTTACGTCAAATTTACTGAGAGTGACAGGGACGGAAAAAACGCGCGCGCAGGATAAATGTAGTTTATTTAGTTTTATTGAATAACTATAATGTTTAAATGAAAAGTTAAACATCAAAGTTACAGATCTTATCTTATCTTACAGATATAGACACATAATGAGTTCACATGTATGTTATGCCAGTGGAGCCTATACGGTTTTTATGAAAACAAAGCATGTTCCAATTCAATTTTTTTCATCAAATTTTTAACAAATTATTAAAATGTTAAACATCAAATTTTAACACCATGAACTAATCACCAACATATATTTTATTCATGTCATATCAATATCATCAAATCAGACTTTATAGAATTTCCAAACAACCAATATCAACCTATATTTCCGGGGACGCCCTTAAGGAAGTAAGTAAATTTGTTCACAATTTTTATCTATTATAGTTAACGTTATCCTAGAAAGCATTCTACAGGCTTTTGCCCATTATATTATGCCGTTTGGCTGCCATAATAGTATTATTTATAATAATATATATAATTGACTCATTGTGTTGTTGTTTTGGTTTTTATTATTTTCTCATATATTAAACAGATTTATCAATAATTCGAAAATTTTCAAAGAAAAAAATGACGTGTCTGTCGTTTTCACGAAAGGTATGGCGTGGCTCACAATAAAATATATTTTTTATTCTAGTTGTTATTGTGAATATTATAAATCTATAATCTTGAAACTTAATACTTGTTCATATTTTGTCAGGCAAAGCGGTGACGGAGCAGAACAGAGCGATGCCAATTCGGAACTGGCAGATTCGTCCGATACGCCGCTACTTCTAAGAACTATTTCGTCTGATACCGACACCAGCTCTACACCACCAGTGGTCAAGAAGTTTCAAACTCAGGTGCGTACTTAGTTGTTACATATTATCTTAATTCTGCATAACATTTTGGTCTCTGGTATATACGCTATGAGTATACTGAAGGTCTACCCTTCAAACCGAAACTGAACTAAACAACTTTGTTACGAATAGGCTCTAAAACTATAAGACTGAATTTTAAAATTCTTACATCAATGGAAAGCTAAGACTATCGAAATTGTAATTGGCTATATATCATTACACTAAATATCGTAGGGTGTAAGCAGTTAAAAATACTTAACATCATCCTTGCGGAGCCGGGTCGGACCACTAGTCGAATATAACAATGTATACTTTGACGACGTCCGTGGCCAAGTGCACAGGTGACTGGCTTCTCGATTCGGAGGTAGTTAGTTCGATCCCCGCTGAGAGCAACATCTATTTGATGAGCATAAATCATTGTTTCATAGTCTTGGATGCTATTTATATGTGTTTTATATAATATGAAATATATCGTTGAGTTAGTATCCCATAATACAAGTTTTATTTCGTTTGGGGCTTACTTGATCTGTGTATATATGTCGTAGGGTGATTTGATGGTTAGGTTTTTGCAACAAACCTAGGGATTTTGCAAAAATCCGGATAATTAGACAACGGTTATAATAATTTCTAATCTTACTAGGTTTTTCGCAAAAAAAACTAGTTGGTTTAGTAAGATTATACTTCTTTAATGCTGATTGACTGATTACTGATTGCTCGCCTACACTTATTCTGATTGGTTCGTCATTGTGGTATTGAGATATTATAGAGGGTAAGAAATGACAATACTTATTTGATACTAGGAATTAAATATATTTTTTTACTCTTTTGTTGGAGTAAAATTACAATCACGTTTGGACATATTATACACAGATTAAGTTAACCCAAACTAAGTAACACTTGTATTATGGGATACTAACTCAGCGATATATTTAATATAATATAATACACATATGCTCATCACATAATGTTTCTCTCAGCGGGGATCAAACCCGCAACCTCCAGACCGAAAAGCTAGTCACCTATACACTCGGCCACGGACGTCTTCAATATAGGTAGGAACCATAGATTAAAAAACGTTAGATAGGTCATTTACAAGGAAACCGGCGCATACGAGTGGCACCGATTGCGGCAGATGAACGCACACCACTAGAAATATATCCAAACAACACACCAAGAAATACATTTGAAATGTAGGCGAGATAGCACATCTTAAAGCAAGCGCTAAAAAGAGATAAACATATTTTCTCTGTACCGTCGTGAAATATGACACTAAGGGCCAGTTTTTTGATCCGTGGTTAACTCAACCATTTGTTAAAAATCGTAACTATTAGTTAAATATCAGCCAAATGCATTTTTTGACCCGTGGTTAGAGTAACTAATGTCAAATATCGAACCAAAATGGATTTACGATTTGACTACTGGTTAGACATTTAACTATAGTCAATGTCACGTCAATGTAACAAATGGTTATATTTTTAACTACGGATCAAAAAACTGGCCCTAAGACGACCGTTTGACAAAGAATAATTAAGACCTATACACACGATTTATTATAAATTATAATTAAAACGTTGTAAATTTATAATACTTACGAATGATAAGTAATCTCATCATTTTAGTAGTTCTTCTACTATAGTTTGTGCAAAATCTCATCACACACGACGGCATTCTCGATTATTTTGATAAACAAACACGCCAAAACAGGTGAACGATTGCGACGGCAGCTAGTGCGCGACTGAAGTCAGATGAGCCATTTAGCATGTGTTTTAAGTGCCACTTATGAGCGCGCATGACTTATCTACGGTTTTTTATTAGTACATCTATGGTAGGAACGTTTTAAATTGTAGTATTGAGGTATTATAGCTAGAGTTATAAAGGGAAATGACAATACTATTTTTATTCTTAGGAACTTTTTGTAAAATGACAATAACAATCAAATTAAACGTAGGTAGGAACAATGAAGTAAGTACGTCTTAATTAACAACCAATCAGAGATAACGTGTTTATGGGGCACTGCAATTGACCAATCAGTGTACAGTTTTCATAAAAACTGACATTTCGTTTCGGAGTCATACTAAACCAACTAGTTTTTTTGCAAAAAACCTAGTAAGATTAGAAAATATTAAAACCGTTGTCTAATTAACCGGATTTTTGCAAAATCCCTAGGTTTTTTATAAAAAAACCTAAACATCAAATCATCCTACGACATGTATAACAGCTGTCCGTATACATTTATATTATTATTTATATACTCACTTACCAAATACCGAATATTCGTTTCGTACGAGTGAGACACAAATAAATGTTTATAGGTGTGGGATCAGCAAAGATATACTGGCCAGTACACCCTGCTGTGTACCAACTTATATTTTGTATATATGCTTCGCTCGAGAAACATTTCAATACAGCAATGTAGGAATATGAGTGAGACGCTGCTATGTGCGAGTGAGTCCGCAGTAGTGTGCGCTCTAACAGTACTCCCACATAGGGGTTAGAAGAGATGCAGATGTTACCTCGTGAATCGGCGACTGGATTCATACTAATACTAGGATTTGGAGATCATAGCCCATGACCTTAGTTTCTTATCGGCGGGAAATATCCTCGAGTAGGGGTCTTATAAGCCAAGCTTGGGCCCTTGCCATAATACAAATCATGCTGTTTCGGTATACTTACATATACAAGATTTGACTGCCATTTTGACCATTGTAGATATTCTGCCGTGCATCGTATTTAAAGGTGATCTGCAATATCAACATTTGGTCGGAGGGAGGTCGTGCCGTCATGAGTATGAGTTTTTTGTTTGTATACAAGTTGGAGAAAATCATGTATAGATTCACATTATACAGTATTACATAAACCCGCGAAATGTTTATGGTACTAATCGTATTCTTTAATGAGATAATTCTTCTTAATAAAAATATTTGTCCAGATGCCACTACATGTTATTATCCGATCAATAGTTACTTAGCTGATCGCGTACAGACAGACGCAAACTAAGCAGAAGTAAATTAGCGAATCATGTTCAATAGCGAGCTAATCAGCTGTGAATGTTGTAAAACATGCAGTGATACTTATAATTTATCTAAGTCATTTAGACCCATATTGTATTATCCAGCTGCTTCAGAAGGAGGGCTTATTATTTTTATGGCCTCTTTTATCAAATCCGGGATTTAAAAAAATAATACATTTTTATCATCAAGTAACATATTAAAAATCGCAATCTTATAGTGGGGTGTCTTATTGCATTCCTTTTAGCAGCTCAGTATGGTGCCTAATCTACTTTTAATTTAAATATAAACCTCAATGCATTTCAAAAACGTTTTTAGCGGCCTCATATAATATGTTTTAAGCACCCTATTACGTGGCTAAAAACTGATCCTCTTAAAACCTTGTAACAAAATACCAAGTGATGCTCAGAAGAGAAACTACATCTGTCATCCTCTACGAGGGGGGGCTGATTATGTATCTTTAGCGACCGCGATTGTGTAGCAAGTTGCAATATTGTCGCTGTCAAAAGTGTCAAATTGCATTCAAATTTATGACATTGACAGCGACAATCGTGCAACTTGCGACACAATCGTCAGTCGCAAAAGATACGTAGTACGGGGGCGGAGCGTTCAAAGATTCGTGGTGTCAATAATATTATGTTATCGAGTTCGAGTATTAACAACCGTGATAGCTCAGTGGAAAGAACACCGCTTATCGTGCAGACGATGCAGAATTGCGTTAACGTTTGAGTTTGGGTTTTCTAGAATTGCTACCCTTTGTCTCATCAATTTTTTATCTATGTCAAATGCTATAAGAGTTGCTAAATCTTATGTTCAGTCGGATAAAGTCACGTTTCGTCGGGTAAATAAAACACACGATTATTTTTTTTTGTTTATGAAAATCAAATTGATTCTACACGAGATATAAGTAACTTTATTAACCTTATTGAAAATGACTATAAATAAAATTATTATCATTACGTAAATTGTACTAATTATATTTTCTTCTGAGCCGTGACACTAAAAACATAATCGGCTAATGTAAACAACTACATCTTATAAACCAATTTTTTATTTATAGCAAAGTATGCAAAATAAAATTTATGTTTTGGCTAACTATTAGTGAGAATATATTACAAATATTATGTCTCTTTGCGTGATTAGGAAGAAATCACTCAAAAATAAACACAGGCAATCTATACTATAGTCTCAAAATCTTTTTAACTACTTCTCTGTCTCTATTGTAACCATGATTAGAATCATAAATGGCATTAACAGCTGCTTCTAAATTACTTTGCTTATCTATTTCCAAATTTTCAAGATACGAACATTTTAGATCTTTGGTAATTAGATTGTATTTACAATAATGCTTCTTGCATTCTCCGTTACTACAAGTTTTGTAATAGCAAATACTATCATTATTGCAGAACGTATCTAGTCTCAGATCTTGAATAAGCCAATTCATTAAACGGTTTGCATATGCAGATAACAACTTGTGTAGATAATTGGAAACCATGTTGGATATGCTGGTCACGATGTATATGTCACTGGGATCTGCATTATCAGTTATGCTACCTGAAAAGAAAAAAGACAATTGCTTTCAATGACTCAGTCTGTACTTTTACGTCTTTCTACAATTTAATAACATACATTCTACAGTTTGAAATAATATCCTTATATGGAATCACAATAGTATTCAATAATACTTTCTCAGAGTTGAAAAAGATATTTTAATTTGATATCTATGCATTGTTTTAAATTGAAAAAATAAAGCGCAGGTTTGCTCCGTGATGTGTGTTGGACAACATTCCGATCTATCCACTAAATCTTACATTATAAACGGTACCAAATGAAACTTTTATATGAGCAGTACATAAACACAGTTGCGAACATGTTTCAATTCATACAAAGTATCAAACAATTTTATAGGAATCGAAAAACACAAGTTTACTTCTAGCATACTTCTAAGTAAATATATCTAAAATTTAAATCTGTTCGTTACTTATTTGGTCTGGCTGAATAATATTACTTTACTACAATACAAATCATACCTTATTTGGAGATGTTAATGTATCTTTGATGTTTTTTTCGGTTAATTTCTCTTTCGCACTTTTTAGTTCTGGCACGGTTGAAGACATTACAGCTTCTAACTCAAGTGCATGCTCCTCCGTTGAATTAGAATTTTCTGTTTTAATTGGTGGCGCGGTTATATTATCAATGTTGCTGGGGGTTACTTCATCAACAGCTTGCTCTAAAGGTAGTGTGGGAATCGGTTCATCTGGTTTCGAAATATTGTTGTAAATTCGGCACTCCCCACTCATGTCAGTGTCGTAGATGTTACAAGTGACATTGTGGCAGCCACTTTTATCACATTTCATAGTGGTGCAGGTGTGCTCGTTACACCATATTGTGACGTTGCGCCTCCCGACTTCGACGTCATCGTAGGGACCTCTAGTTGTAGAACCGATCAGCAGAGTATTGTTCTGTAGAATGTCATCGGAACTCCACCATGAAAATGGATACGTAAGCCAATTCCAGATCGTTGATCCTACTCCGCGACCAACTGATACGTCATCTGTAAGCGTTCGTTCTGTTAGTCACACCGATCTAGGCAAAACAAAACTATGGATTACGTAAAAAAAATGATAACTTACTTTCTGTAGGTTTTGCAAGGACTCCATTATAGAAACACAATATAAGAAATACAAGTGCACTTTTACGGCCCAACATTATGCATGTAAGTTCACAGTCGTTTTGGGACTCATTGTAAATGTTTGCGTTGTCCCTTCGAGCTTTTTATATCGGTCTTGGAGAGGTATGCTCCTATCTCAAACGAGATAACGTGCACCTCAGGGAATGTTTGCTTAATGGATAACAAACGGGCATACTTTTAATTGTTTTCTTACAATTGTGATAACATATTTCTTTCTCTCATTGCCGCGTCAGACATTTTTAATTTTAGGGAAAAAAAACTACTCTTTCCGAGAATGCACTCCTTCGCAGTTCTTAGTACATTTTAGATACATATTTTTTCTTTTTAATTCAACTAAGTTGCTGAAACCCTATACCTTATGCCTATGCATGGCATAAAATATAAAATCCAAGTATAATTATCTCAATTACAGTTTTACACCGATTGAATAAATGTGGTGTCCTCGTTTTAAAAACTCCCAATACGCACTTAACAATAGTTACACTTTAAAACTTAAAAAAGCTCGTCACATAAATTTACTCATGTCCAAATGACTTTTTGTTAAGGTTTATTTAGTTAAATACAATTGTAGAACAACTTTTATCTTATAGCGTGAGACCGATGGCGCAGCATGCCTTTGATGCACCACCTTAATTTTCGAATAATCAGGTGATTTAAGCCTGCAATATCTTACCTAAGCAGGTTAAGTTCTACAAGTTGAATTTATGACTTTACCCTCCTAAGAATCGAAACCGAGAACTCTAGATCCTGAGCCGAAAGCTCCATCGTTGCTAATGCTTACTAGATAATCCACGGTTCTCTAGAATTTATACATATACCTTTAGTTCCCTCTGGGTTATGCAGAGACTATCGATTGCCACTTTGTACGATCCTGACAAACCAGCTTCTAGCTTCGTTTACATCCATCAATCTTCTCATACATGCTCTTTTATTCTTCATTCTTCATACGCCTGCCTTGGTTTCAATCACACGGACGAAATAAAGATACTTTTAATGATAGCCTATTTGAATATTCATTGCGTAGGAAAGCGGATTGTCGGCCTTCATTACTATTTTCAATAAAATGGCACAAAAAGGTATTACTAACAAAAACGACCCCACCTACCAAGTTAAATTAAACCTGTATATGTGGCTGCTCGATGCAAATTGCGATGACACAGAAAGCATTCTAGATCCCTGCATATATAATAATTTATTTGTATAACATATTATAATTTTTTCAAGTTAATTTATATATATTAATTTTATTAGCAACCATGATAGCCCAGTGGGTAGAACACTCGGTTATCGTGCAAACGACTAGTGTTCAAATCCTGGGTAGGGCCTACACCAATTTGTCTTTTCTAAATACATATGTGTGGTTAATTTATCATGGTTGTTAACGGTGAGGGAAAACATCGTGAGGAAACCCACATGGCCGAGTTGTACTTAGTCATGTGACAGTTTATTCGTACAAAACGGCGATAGGCCTGACCCCTATTACGTGAGTACACTGTCCATGCAAAACGTGGGTACTCTGAACACCAGGTGACAAAGTCACGTGATGTTCAGAAGTATTAGTACCTCTGCCAACCCCTTCGGGGATATTCGGCGTGAACGTTTATGTTTATGCTATGTTTATGTATGTTATATTAATTTCCTACATTACTAACTCGACTAACCCTCCATGTAAATATTTTTTCTTTTCCATTAAACTTAAATTGTCATCCGTTTGTGTAATTAACTCAATTTATATTTCTTTAATTTATTGACCTCTCCATTCAAAGGTGGTCTGGAAAATATCGCTTTTAGTGATAAGATCGCCAATCGTACTTTTGTTATTTAATTCTGTTTCTCCTTTTTGATATGCAATAAAGAGTTTTCTATTCTACATTTCAATTAACAGTGTAAATGTAACAATAACTGTCAACTGGTTTCCCAAATACAGGTGTAGCCTAGTTTGGGAACCCTCGTTTAAGTCTGTGCTGTAAATATGCCTTATCAAATAAACATTTTATTTTTTATTGTATCTAATATATTTCTGGGTTAGTATCCGGTGCTGCAAATCAATATAGTACTTATTTTGGGGCTGACTTGATCCGTGTACTCTACGTCCATATATTTGTTAGTGCTGTATCACTCTTTAATTCTGAAGCCTTAAACAGCTAGTGGGATAGTGAATATGTTTGTGTGTAAATAACTTCTATTGCATGATTAAATAACAACGAAATAATATATCTACTTGTAATTTATTCTTATTAAATACGACAATCTCAATTTGCGCAATAACCTTCTGTATCCAACTTTTTCTGAGAACATTTCATTCTTATGAAGTGGCTTTTATCTGATGCATAAGTCATACATTTGTTTTTATGACTACAAATCGTGGCTTTTCCAAATATTTCTCCTTGTAACTTTTGACGCAGTATTTCAAATATTTCGAACACCATATTCGAAGGTAGGTTTATGAAAGGATTCATTTTGGCTAGGCTATCTGAAAATAATTTCAAAATATATTTAATATAGTCAGTCACTCTTTTCTAACCAATTCCTTCCCCTTCTCGAACGTCAAATAGAGCAAAATATAACATGTTCATGCTCTTAGCTCACAACAGCACATTGTCAACATGTTTTAAAAATTTAACGATGATATTATTATTTTGCCCAAATTCCTGTCATCGGAAGTCACCGGTTACAGGTTGTGAAAAGAGTACCTATAGGAGATAGATATCTTACCTGGACCTATAGAATGTTTGCAGTGACCATGTCCATTTAACCGCTTTGGCGCGGAACAAGTCCTATATAAACAAGTTTTATCCACACAGTTTACGGAGCTGCAAATAGATTGTGAGCAAAATGTGAATATCCCGTTCATATTTTTGCCTGCGAAGGTCATAAAAATAGGCGCAACGGCACTAACATTTGACCAGTCTACATTACCAAATATAACTTTTTCTATCGCCCGTGTTCGGTTAAGTCCATGGGGCATCTTAGCAGTTTTGCTACCACGATTTAGAATAATAGAAGTTATATTAATATTGTCTTTGTTCGTAGAGCTATCCCCCAATTCACTGGGCCATAATAATAAATCCCTATTGTTGTAAAACAATAAATCTTCTTTAGTGTATTGCTTTGTTTTTGATGATAAACTAACTTTCAACTTAAAGTCCTTTGAATTTTCATTCACTTCAGTCTCTCTCTTGAATCTTGACCAGTTCCCTTGTTTCTCATCATTGGCCACTTTGTTGTCTGAATCACTAATTAGGTAATTTACTGACATAGATTTTTCGTTATTTATCTTGTTAGCAGTCTTATTGATGTCTATATTAATACTAGAATTCGGGCTTTCCGGGATATATGAATCATTTTTCGATTCGTTCATAACAATATTAGTTTTTTCAATTACATTATTTTTTTCATGTATATTTGTGTTATTATCCTCACTTGGTTTAATTGCTACTAAATTTATATTGCTCGTACTTAAATTCTGATCGGCAGGAGTTATTCGAGAAGAATCTGTTTTTAAATTATGGAATGTTACCAACTTCTTCCTATGCTTTTTATTATTATTGGTTGGTTTTCTTTTTTTATGTGTTAATCCTTTATTTTGAGGAAAAATACTATGTTTATTAACTTCGTAATATTTTTCTTGTAAATTAGTCTCTGAAGGACTGTAATGATAATTTACTGTAGGAAAAAATGAACTGTTAGGCTTCCATTCTTTTGCACTTAATGGATTAAAACCTAATAAGCTGGGAGATCGATTTATTGTACGAGGCTGTATGGCTGAGCCGGATTCAGGCAATTGTATTTCTACATTTAACTTAATATTTATCGGCTTTTGAAAATTATCATACGAGTAATCGTTTCTTTGATCATTTGTGTCAAATAATATTTTGGGGTCCAACATGGATAACTTTTGATCAAATGGCATGTAGCAAACCGCGCAATCGCATTCGCAAGGATTTAAAATATTGTTTTTACATGAACACAATTTATGCCTCGTTTGTTCTGTTAGCGGATTTTGTGCAATTATATTTGTTGGCAATGGTTTAGTGTCCATTAAATTATTTACAAATTTATTTCCTAATAAGCTGTTCTCGTATGAACGAGGGAATAAATCGTCGAATGAGTTAATAACTCCTCTTTGAAACAAATCAAAACTGTGTTTGTCTTTTTGGTCTACTTTCGGTATTGGAACATCATTCTTGCGTGTTTTGTAGATGCTACTATCGAAAGAATTTGTAGGTATATTTTTCAGATAATTGTTATAAATAGATGCGCTGTTTTTAGGGAGTTTCATATCATCAGTTGTTTTTTTTCGCTGATCGAAAGCTTTATCTAAATATCTTTGATATTCTAATAACAAATCATCAATCGTTTCATCACTATCATTTTGATTATCTGCATTTAATTCCTGAAAAGAATTTCATAAATATAAAAATGGGTACTCAATATTAACAATTACTTAAACATCACAATAAAATTTACCCCTAGAATATTAGTTCCTCCTGAGAGTACATCAGCAACGTCTTTCCATATAATTGAGTCGTAGGAAATGTCGTATAAACTCTTATCTATGGCGTTCTCATCTGTTACTAGATAATACATAGTCATTAAAATCATTGTATAGTTACTAAAGTCATATTGTATAAGTTTTAAAAATATAGCAACCGTGATAGTCCAGTGGGTAGAACACTCGGTTATCGTCCAAACGACTAGTGTTCAAATCCTGGGTCGGGCCTACACCAATTTGTCTTTTCTAAAGACATATGTGTGGTTAATTTATCATGGTTGTTAACGGTGAGGGAAAACATCGTGAGGAAACCCACATGGCTGAGTTGTACTTAGTCATGTGAAAGTGTATTCGTACAAAACGGCGATAGGCCTGCCCCCTATCACGTGAGTACACTGTCCATGCAAAACGTGGGTACTCTGAACACCAGGTGACAAAGTCACGTGATGTTCAGAAGTATTAGTACCTCTGCCAACCCCTTCGGGGATATTCGGCGTGAACGTTTATGTTATGTTATGTTATGTTTTAAAAATATTGAGTTTGGTTTGATAATACACGTAAAATAATTCTTACCTTCTACTTCTAAGCTAACGACTGTACGAATTAAGAGTGATACTATATAAATTAGAAATAGGTACATGGTTGCAACGTTATGTTCGTAACACTCTCTACAACAACGTGATTCTATTTCGGAGCAGAATGCTATTATCAGGATTTGAACACGTTTGCTAATATTTTGTAAACACAAAACAAACAATAGTCTAGCGGGGTTTAAAAGGATTGAATTGTTTAATAACTTGCATAGTTTACAAACAACTTAAACGTAATATGCCTAGTGCGTATGCCTATCGAACCAATTATTATTTGTATGAAATTTTCTTTGGGCAGAAAAGCACTATAATGATTAATGATTCATAATAACAAAGTCTAATGCTATAAATCAGTCAGTTATATATCTCACCTTTTATTACCGTACGTATAATGCCGTACATAGTTTATAGGTTTACTTGACTGGTTGTAAAACATACTCGTTTATGTTCTTTCACAGAAAGCTCTAAAGAAATCGCATGAAAATGACAGCAGTTTTACTGTCATTTTCATATACTGTACAAGGAAAAAGAGACATGAGAAATGTTAACAAATATGAAAAATGTTATAGTAGATTATGATACAATTCAGCAGACAGTCATTACAGCCAGCCGAGGTGCAGGCAAAGCCCAGCCGCACACTAGAAAGAAGTTCATTATTAATTATCATAAAAAACTCATTATTTTCGAAAATTTGTTGAAAAGTTAAAAGAAAATTGGGCAAAAAACACTTTTTTCTTATGCACACTTGCACTAGCGCAATAAATAAAAAAATGTGTGTCAACAATGGCTGTCAAGGCCAACTAAATAACGATAATTAAATACGATGAAAGTTGCAAATCATTATAAAAAAAAGTGCAACGTTATAATAAAATATATAAGTAATATTGATAATATAGCTGAATTTTTTATACGTCAGCTTAAAATAGCACTATCTTTTCTCATCCCCTAGGTGTCGTGCAACACAACTTAGGGGAGACTCCGTTTTATTTATTTATTTATTTATTAGGCATGCACACAGTACAACATCATATTATATTATAATTTACATAAGATGTACACGTTTTATTCAGATGCAGTACCAGAACAGCATGCACAACATTACCTATTTAGTTGAACTAATTTACAATACTAAAAAAATATATAAATAATTCAAAATAAAGATTAAACAAATTTTATTCAGTGGAATTCGTGTGTAAAAATATTTAAAAAGAGAAGCACAAACAAAAATATTATAAACTAATTTAGATAAAATTGAAATATTAACAATATAATAATGAAATAAAATTAAATTAAATTGATTTTCTAAAACTAAAGCTTTAGTTATTGTAAATATATTGTTTTAAAAACTTACCAACGCAATAGTACGAGGGGCATGCCAAAAGAAACTAGATACTCAAAAATTATAAAATTTATTCTTTATTACGAGAATCGATCTTTTCAAAGTATTCACCCTGAGCACGTATACACTTTTCCATACGTCTGAACCAATTGGAAAATACCTGTGACCACTCTTCTTTAGATACCTCAGAAATCTCGAAATTATTGGCAACCAGCGCATCTTCTTTCCTTTCAAACCTCTCCCCCTTTAGTTTTTCTTTGATTTTTGGAAACAAGTAAAAATCACAAGGCGCTAGGTCAGGGGAATATGGCGGCTGAGGGAGAATTGACACATTTTTCGAGTTGAAAAAGTCTAGTGTTCTGGCAGACGTGTGCGGCGCCGCATTGTCGTGGTGCCAGAGAAGGTGCCGGATTCCTGACTTCGGTCGCTTGTCACACCAAGCTGATATTACTGTTGGAGCACAAACTGTCACATACCATTCGGAGTTCACCGTTCTTTCATTCTTTAGCACAACAGTAGCAATATGACCCGTTTTGCACGAGGCGACCATCTGTTTCTGTGTGACTGTCGCTTTGATTCGGGATCATAGTTATATAGCCATGTTTCGTCACCAGTCAGTATTTCATATACGTTTTTTTTTTCGCCTCCGTTGAATTTATCTATCATGAATAGGCACCAATCCACCCGACGGTCTTTCTGCTCATCGGTAAGTTTGTGCGGCACCCATCTCGAACAACGTTTACGGAGAGAAAGGTGGTCGTGAATTATGGTTTGCATTGCTGCCGATCCAATTCCTAGTTCTCGCTCTAGCTCTACATATGTAATTCGTCGGTTTTCCCGAATAAGTTTTTCGACTGCACGAACTTTTTATTGCCTGACCGCGGTTGGCGGCCGTCCTGTCTTCGCTTCATCTTCGAGACATCCCCGTCCTCTTTTAAATTCAGCAAACCAATTGAATACTGTTGCTCGGGAACAAGCAGACTCACCAAAAGTAGAAGCCAAAAGTTGAAAACATTCTTGAGGCTTTAAACCTTTTTTAAAGTCATAATATATCATAGCGCGAAAATCACGTCGACTGAGCTCCATTGTTGCAAGTGAATTCCCGCCAGATTCTCGGAAAAATTATGCTCTTTCAAATAAAAAATAAATAAAAGAAGTGTTTTCTTTATTCAAATATGTCAATAAAAAACCAGCCTATAAGATGGTGTATAGCTTGCCAGTGTCAATTAAATGAGAAAGTAGTATCTAACTTCTATTGGCATGCCCCTCTAAGAATTAATGTCGGGTAGTGTCAGCCTAGAATAGTACTTACTCATCTCTTTCTATAGTTGGTGGATGCCTTCCTAGGAGAGTAAGAGTACAGGGCTTTTTAAGTGATGGTTGGGTGCTGCAAATGTAGACCCATTACCATTGATTCTTTATTTGACAATCTTTTCCGTTCTAAACATCCTAATCTATCTTAGGTAAAAGTTGTAACCTAGCTGTAGTTACCCCTTTCGGGGACTATAGTCGTGAGTAAAATTAGGTCGGTGAGACAAATATTTAGTATATTTTATACATATAGGTATCAGTCTGTATGGTAAATAAGTTTACTTTGGTTTCATAAAACTTTTTATTGTTAACAGGAGTCAAGTGGTAGTAATGCAGAGGCGGAGAGGCTGACAATGCATCGCTGCATTGTGACCAGTATAATTGAGAGTGAAACCGTTTACGTCGAATGCTTATATGTTATGGAAAAGGTAAGTGTGTCACTGGATGTTTCTAAATTAACGCATACTTTGTTACGATACAATTTACGAAATAAAACAATGGTAATAGTTAGTAGCGCCGGCTTAGAATAGCGCTACCCCATTTCTACCGGTGGGTGTACGTAAGAGGCGACTAACGGTATTGGGGCTTTTGAGGGAACATTGGGCGATGCTGTTGGAGACCCATCACCAACAACCTTTATTATACTATCTTTCCCCACTCAACTTTCCAAAAGTGGCTGAGGAATTTCTTATTCCTTAGTTCTGGCTACCCCTTCTAGGGAATTATAGCCGTGAGTATATGTATGTATGTATGTCTCATAAACTCGCACTATACCACGCACTCAGATACGCACCTTGTAGTAAATAAAATATTACTAGTTACCTAATCGGTACTAGGCTAACTCGACGAGATTTTCGGATGCCAAACGAGAGGATAATCTATTCATATATAAAATGTTTCTTAAACACTGTCCCTTCAAAACCAAACTGGGTTTTTGTTAAGTTTTCCCAACATAATGATTTAAAATATAAATACTTAATTGTAGTACATGAATGCAATACGCGCGACACTGTCAACATCGCAACCAGTCATTACAGAAGAAGAGTTCAATACAATCTTCTACAAGATATCAGAGCTACATGAATTGCATAAGAACTTTTTGGATGGACTGAAAAACGCCGTCGCCAGTTGGGAGGAACCACTGTCAGTCGGTGTATATTTTAGGAAAATGGTAAGTACGCTATTATGTTATGATTTATCCCTATACAATCAGCATCAATATTCATTGTCATTAGTCACACTTAATATTGTGTAAATTTTGAGTAATTTTAGTTTTACTTCGAATTAATATTGTGTTAATTTTTTGCACGTTAAGTTTATGTTATAAATACGATTCGGTTGATTTAAAATCAATCAATAACTTCCAATTAACTTATATTTAGGTGAAAGAAAACGTGGGCCGTATATTGTCGGCCAAGAATTGCACTGACCCATATCTTATCGTTGGTATCGTAACAGGCGACTTAAGATTTTGGTGCTTTTAAAGTTATTTTATTTTTAAGTTGAGCGATGTGGTCAATGACCCATCATTTCTGATTCTGAATCTCTAGCTATCCTATTTTGGGAATGTTAGCTTTATTTACATATGTGATAACATTTTAACTGACATGACTAACCACAACCACAGCCCAACCCATCATCTTTACTCCTTCCAGGCTGAAAACATAAACGTGTACGGCGCGTTCCTGCACAACTACGGGCGCGCGACGGACGCGGTGCGGCGGCGCTGCAGCAGCTCGCCGCGGTTCGCCGACCTCACGCGCCAGATCGCGTGCCGCGGCCAGCCCGTGTCGCTCGACGACCTGCTGCACAAACCTGTGGCCCGCGTGCAGAAGAATGCGCTGGTGTTGCATGTAAGTGGCGTTTGAAACAAGATGGCGGATTGCGATTCGACGACATTTTGTTATCTAGTTGTTTATGAAATGTGTCTATTTTGATTGCTTTCAATGTACATTCACGAAGTGATGGAAGTCACTTATAAAATAGTAACGAAGTATTATGTATAAAAAGAACAGCCCGCGTCGCTCGACGATCTGCTGCACAAATCTGTGTCCAAGGTGCAGAAGAACGTGCTAGTATTGCATTTAGGTGATGTTAATGTTATACAATGTGGTGGATAGCGATGCTATTTTGTTTTTTAGCTGTTTACGAAATGTGTCGGTTTTAATTGCTTTCATTGAAGTCACTAATTAAACTACTTATAAAATAATAGTAACTTACAAAACAATAACGAATTAAATCGCTTACGCCTTACGATAGTTTGCTGCTAGTTTGCACGTTCTATAATACGTATTATTTTCATAAGATGTATTTATTACATTGCCGTGTAGTGCCGGCTTAGAATGTCGCTACCCCTTTCTACCCACGGGTGTCGTAAGAGGCGACTAAGGGTATTGGGGCTTTTTATTGGATATTTGGGCGATGCGGTTGGAGACCCATCACCAAAAACCTTTATTTTTACCATCTTTTCCCCACTAAACTTCCAAAAGTGTCTGAGGAATTTATAATTCCTTAGCTCTGGCTACCCCTTCTAGAGAAATATAGCCGTGAGTATATGTATGTATGTATCCAACAAGTTTATCGCAGAATCAAATCATGCTCGAGTGTCAACCAAGAAATATTGCCATGATATGTTTGTTATAGGACCTGATCAAGTACACGCCGGCCAGCCACCCCGACCACGCTATGCTTACAGAAGCTCTCAACATGACACAGCATTTTTTAGACGAGTTCAATATTATTCAAACAAAGTCTATGTTTCCGGTAAGTTTTACAATAAACCCTAATCTTATTATTACAGCACTTAAATAAAGTCTGTGTCTTTGAAATTTGTTTATTATAATTGACACAAAAATTATCTATTTTAGAATGCGGATCGAGCGCAAAGAAGGCTAGTGAAAAATTCGTTCATCGTAGAATTATCGGATGGGCATAGAAAATTACGACACTTGTTCCTATTCAATGATGTGATTGCATGTGCCAAATATAAGGTAAAGTATCTTACAACATACACAATGTACCCACTGTTTATCTAGAATTTCTTAGCCCAATGGCGCAAAAAGAAACCCTTATAGATTCATCATGTCTCTCTGTATGTCACACAAATTAAAATACTTTATCTATGACTATTACGACGAAACCCTTTAAGGACGAAGGTTGAATCGCATTTATCCATATTTTTTTTAATATTAAACATCAATATTGCGACTAGTAACAATGGGCAAGGCACATTGCACGCAAAACCGAATACCGTTGGGGCTAGACGGTTCTGAAGTGGCGGCCACGTACCAGACGACGCAGTGTGGGTATACCACATACAAGGTGGACAGTAAAATTTGAGAAAAACTTAAGGGGAGGCCTACGTCCAGCGGTAGATGTCTATTGGCTTATTGATATCAAGTAAATTGAATCAATGAAGAGAAAATTGTTGGACCTATGTAGCATGTTGCACTGGAAGTTACAACCGTAATTCGAATTCACAGGCTTCAGGCCGCGACAAGTTCACGTTTGAGTTGAAGTGGTTCATCCCGCTTGCGGACATCGCGGTGGTGGAGGAGGAGGCGGGCGGGGAGCTGCGCGAGACCTCCCCCGCCAACATCGTCGCGCTCAAGTCGCAGGCCTCCACCGTGAGGGACCAGATCTTGGCTGAGGAAAGGGCTGTTGGGGATGATAAGGTAGAAAAAAAAATACATTTTAATCGATGCGGGGTTTTGCACTTTCGGCTTATGAATTCGTATCGACTTACTGCGATATATTTATAATTTATAAATGGTATCTTAATAAATTAATGGGTAATCACAAAAATCGGCTTGGTCTCTAAATTATAAATCCCTTTTCTAGCATTTTTTTTAGAGTTGAGGTATATTATGGATGATCATAATAACCTACATTTGCGGATGCGGTTGGAATTCCATTACAAGCCATAAGGAGTACCTTATGGCTTGTAATGGAATTCCAACCGCATCCGCAAACGTAGGTTATTATGATCATCCATATACTTACGGTTGTAAATTCCAAATAGTAGTACTAGAGCCTCAGAGCTTGAAATACTTTAGCCACTTATGAAAATTGATTGGGAAAGATTGTAAAATAACGTTTGTCAGTGACGGGTCTTTAACCGTATCGCCAACCAATCACTTATAGAGCAATCGCATCCAAACAATAATTATATTCTAGACTAACATTTAACAACCTTATTATACCATCTTTTCCCCACTCAACTTTCCAAAAGTGGCTGAAGAATTTCTAATTCTAATTCCTTAGCTCTGGCTACCCCTTCCAGGGAATTATAGCCGTGAGTATATGTATGTATGTACTAACATTTAAAAACCCTTTCCAGAAAATCCGCCTAGGCAGTCGAGGCAACGCAGAAAAGCAGCGCAAGAAGCTAGCCGAGCTAGAAGGCCAATTGGTGCTCGCGTCGCCCAACCTGGTGTTCCGCGTAGGAATGCGCGCGCCGGGGCAGTCCAACACGCTGCAGAGACAGCATGTCTTCTTTCTCAGCTCCGAGTACGAGCGCACGCAGTGGATCGACTCTATACATGCGTTGCAGGTGCGTGTGTATTTATATATATACATATATATAGGGTGGTCGAGTTTTGTTAATTATTATCCATAAATATGTGTATTAATAATGTGAAGTTTTATAAGATGTAAAAAAAGAGAGTTGTTGAGGACATCGTTCAGAACAACCTTTACAAAGAGCCTAATTTGAGAAGAGGAAATTTATTCTTCCTTTTTTGTTAACTTCGGACTACCAAGCGAGAAGACAAATTGGATGTCCCAAATATCGATGTAGGTAGTTAGGGACGAAGTTGGATACGATCTGCGTAAACTTTAGGCAGCCAACTGAAAAGTGACCGCACAGAACAGAGAACAGTTTTGTTTTCTGGTGTCTGAGGCCAAGACCCGCTTCGGGTCGCTGAGCCAACGGATTAGTAAAAGCTGGTGCTCAACTAAACCCTCTTTTATATTTTTACCCTTTTTTCTTTGTGTATATATTTTCATATTTTAATAATGTATTATGAGTTTGAACAACTATCTTAAATTTATGTTTCGTTATGCGATAGAGTATTCGTCGTATTAAGCAGAACCGGCCATAAGTTTAAACGTGTGAGGGCGTGCCGTACCTACACACGGACCTGGGCTCGTTCCTGGATCTTGCTCTAGTCTGCACTTAGTAACCGGTTTCCAAACGTACATACACAGGCGTCGTCGTCCCCGCCGGCCGGCTCGCACGCCATGTCCATGCTGGAGCTGCAGGCGTGGGTGACGGCGTGCCGCTCCTACCTGCACACGGACCTGGGCTCGTTCCTGCTCCGTGCCTCCGGGGATGTGCTGCTGGGAGACTTGCAACTGCATGTGGGCGGGATCACGGCGCCGCTTGATACTACTGCTGGTATGTATACTTAATAATGTATGTAATGCTAGATACTGCTGCTATTATGTATGCTAAAAAGACGTATATACCTATGTCATTTTAGCTTACCAAGCGATGCTCTGTACATGAAGTTAACTGAGTGTAGGCATGTTCTGTGTTTGTGAGAGCGCGGAACTTAGTACTTCTACGTATCTTGTTTATAGGACACTCGTTTCCATCATAAAGCCTTTCGAAAGAACTGGGTTATCGGATGAACGTAGCCATTTTCATTCAGTTATTATATTGAACCAGCGTACGTAACAAAGTCGTTTTTAGCTAAAAGCTTCGGGGGTCTTTTCGACAATGAAATAATTTGCTAAATATGTTTGTAACGCCCTGTACACTTTCGACTTAGAACTGTAACAAGTTTTCTATTTTCGTGAGCATCCTAGGAGGTGACTAAGGTTGGGTTGGGTAAAATCCATCACCAATAATCGTTTATTTCACCATCTTTTTCTCTGTGAAACAAAACTGCCATTAGATAAAATCCTTTCCCGTATTACTTATGATTGTGGGTGGTCATACATGTTTCTAAAAAAACAATTAAGTTAGAATATTTTATTTATGTTATAATTCCCTATTTCAATATAAATGTTTCTGTTTTGATTTAAAATACGCAGCGATCTTAACATTACTTCTAAAAAAAACATAACTTTCTCTATTACAGATTATTACCTAGTGATAGAAGTGGATTCGTACGGCCATTACTTCCGCAAAGCGAAATCGAAGTTGGTGTGCCGAAGCGCTCAGCCGCGCTGGAACGAAACGTTCACTTTGGATCTCGAAGGATCTCAAAATTTAAGACTGTTGTTGTACGAAGATGCTGCCCGGCCTGTTTTGAGAGGGAAATGTACATTGAAGGTATGTATATTGTTTACAAATAGTCGTAACTTACTACGCTTTTTTGTTTAACAATAAAGGAAGCATTTGCAATTGCAGTCTTAACTTTCTCGTGTATCTTTTTTGTTACATTATATTTTAACTCTTAAATTTTGGATTGTATTAAATTGTGAGATTTAGTTATTTGCGATGTATATTCTTTCCTTAGGTAGCGGCACTTTGGATTTTTTTCTTATGTTAAAACTATATATATCGCTTAATCTGTTCCCCATTCAAATCCCTTAAATCTCCTACAAAATTGCGATTTATCAGTATTTAATAAAAGTAATCGCGGAGACGAGTTAGGTTGGAAAATTAAAATATGGAACGACTTTTAGTCCATACTTGTAGAGAGTGTTTTCTTGCGCGTAAACGTGTCCGCTAAAGGACCCAATCTTAAACTCGTGGAAACTTTTAGATCTGACATCGTTCAATTAAAGTATTTTTCATACAAATTATAAATG
>OY755184.1:6107429-6130982 GCA_963576735.1 Bedellia somnulentella | reverse complement strand
CAGCCATAATTCGAGACTAATATTTTCAGTTGGAAATCTGTACATTGCAAGGTTACCTTTATTTAAAAATTTGTCTATAGGCACTACACGGCCTATATCGACAAGTTTTATCGAAACTGAATTTCACAGCACTATTGAATATTATTGTTTATAAAAACCATAGATATATTATGCTTTATGGTAAAAAAACATGCCCATTTTGCAGTTTACGTCAGATTTCGTTCCTTTCCCCCGCATTGGGGGCGCTTCAAATCGGCACAATAAATAGCTGTCATTTTAAACGTATCATTAGTCTAGCGTCAGTCGCCAATATTTTTTTGTTATTATAAGCTTTGTATGTCTGCATAAAATCGCCTTGGTAATTGCAGATGTTTTATAAATTGTTTCATGCGTCATATAACATTAAATATTTTTCACATTTAACGTGGCGTAGAATGTCACTGCCCCTTTCTACCCACGGGTGTCTTAAGGGTATGGGACTTTTTTAAGTGATTTTTAGGCGATGTGGTTGGAGAACCATTTCATTTTAACCACCACTTCTTTATGTATATACTATACTTTATCTTGTCCACTATCAACTTCCAAATGTGCTAAGGAGTTTCTAGCTCTGAAGCTCTAGTTACCCCTTTTTGGGATTTATGGCAGTGAGTATATGGATGTATATTAAATAGCCATCAAATCACTCCAACCAAATTTCCAAAACCAATCAAGCTAATCCAATACCACAACACTAACCTCCCTCCAATTCCAGACGCGAGAAGCGCAACATCCCGTTCATAATAAGCGCGTGCGTGCGCGAGGTGGAGCGGCGCGGCATCCACGAGGTGGGCGTGTACCGCGTGTCCGGCAGCGCGTCCGACCTCAACCGCCTCAAGAAGAGCTTCGAGACTAGTATGTGTTTTAACTAAATAATGTCCTTTCAATGTTTAACTAGCCTTTTTGGAACAATGATTATCTTTAGCAGACGCTGCCATAAATCACTTTTATTTTTTTACGTGATATTCGTTAAAATTTAATGCGAGTGGGTGCGCTTCGTACGACTTGGTTACGTCACCCATAACAGTGTCAGAGCTTGATAGATTGTGATTTGCACTGTTTCATTTTCAAGTTTTATTGTACTGACCGCCACGAGTCTGTATATCAAGTATGGTCACATTGGAATATAAAACAGTTTATTATGCACGCACGCATGCATGCAGTTTATTAACGTTTGAATGTATGCTCATCAAAATCGTTCATTTTCAGACGCATATGAAGCAGAACAGCTCTTGAAAGAAGTGGATATTCATTCGGTTACCGGCGTACTTAAGTTATATTTGCGAGAGCTGCCGGAAGCACTGTTCACGGACGCTTTGTATCCTGAATTCCTGAAAGCGTGGAGCGCTAATCAAGTTAGTAGAATTATATGATCTATATCTTATGTTTAACTTTGGGAACTAATTTTTTGAGCTGTTATTTAAAGATTCGAGATGTTATTATGATTAGTTGAAAAACATATTGAGCAGTTATTTAATTTAATGGCGGTTGAATAATTATTGTGACAGTAAAACATAGACAGTAATAAAAAATATATTAGTCGGTTATTTTCTCATACAATGTCAATTCTAAAAATAATTGAGTAGTCCAATAATTAAATGGGCGGTTAAAATGATGGAATGGGCAGTTCGATAAATAGTTCGGCAGATAGTAACGATGCAAGCCCGTTTGTATGTATACTTGCTCGCTTGTTTGCATGTCGGGGGGTGCAGGGGGGCAGAGCCCCCCTGCTTGGGGGGGTCGGGGGTTGAAAGCCCCCTGCAGACAAAGAAAAGTTAGGTGGTCACATTTAATTAGGTTAGGTTAGGTTAGATTATGTATAAAACGAGCGAGCGTAGCGCAGCGGAGCGAGCCCTAAATGCCTGATGCATGCCTATATGCATGCCTACATGCTTACTTACTTTATAGAATTGCTTAGAATGAGATTTCTTACCGACAAATTCCGATTTATTGCTGCCCACGCGTAACCGCCCATTCAATATTTTTAACAGCCCATTTAATTATTTTCCTACTCAATTATATATTCACTGATCCATTTCATTATTTTTTATTACTCATTTTTGTTTACTTTACTGCTTACTTTTAACTGCTGATCTAGTTATTAAACGTGCCATTTATAATTTTTAACTTACCAAAACCGCTATATATAACTGCCTCTTTAAATCAGTGCCTTTAACTTTTTTAGAGTATGACGTTTTCTAGTGTATTTATATAAAGCTTTCATTATTTTGCCTGAGCCGCAATCAATATGTGTAGTTTGTCTATGTATATTTATTGTTTGAAGTTAAGTGATTTTTAGAATGTAATGCAACCCCATTATCTCTCTTGGAAGCGACTAAACACCCTAGTTAAACATCACCGTAATCCTTATTTTCAATAGTGTTCTTAAATTAGATATCTGGAAAGTACTGACCATATTTTTTTCTTTGTTCCACAAACATAAAATAACAATGTTAGAGAGCGCGGAAAATTAAAGTGCATTTACGGCTCGGTGCCTTTTTTCTGAGGTGTGATGTCACCAACTATTGAGCCTTAATTTTTAATGCATATAATTTTCCTTGTTTTATGGTTGGCGGACTAAATATAATATTCATTTTCTCTTAGTGACTTCTAGCATATTTCTCTTATAGTTTCAGATATTCAAAACATGCTAACGCTCTAACTTCCTCTTTTTTTTGGGGCTCATGTGTTTTGTATATTTTTATAATTTTTAATTAATATCTGCAGGGTGCAGGAGCGGCTCTAGAATCCGGGCCGGCGCACACGCGACGTCACGCTCTACTCAAGTGTTACGCGCAACTGCCTGATCTCAACAAGAATTGTATAGATTTTCTACTTAACCATTTTGTCAAGTAAGTTTCTGTCATATATTTTGTGAATAGTGTACTGATCATATGAACCAATTTTGGTCATTGGTTAGCAAAATTTTTTATTCTATTGATCACAGTCTTGAAAAGTTATCTCAAAGTTGTAATGTTATAGTCTGTATTCTCACACCGTACTACAATTAAGATCTCAATTCCACCACCAGAGTGAACCAACACGAGAGCGAGAACAAGATGTCTCTCCACAACGTAGCGACCGTATTCGGTCCCACGCTGCTCCGAGCGGCGGCGGGGGGTAGTGGGGGGCGTGCCCGGCCCGACCAATTAGCGGCCGGCACGGTCGACGCTATGGCACAGGCAGGAATACTATACTGTTTGCTGCAACATCGACATTTAGCGCAGCATCTGTCGGCGCATCAGCGGGGACCTAACAGCGCCCTCGACTAGGATACTACAGCGAATTACGGCTTTCGTGTTATGCGCTGCAACATCGTACGCAATAGATTACCGACTGGAAATAACAGGGAATGACTGGTTTCGCAACATTGCACTCAAATAAACAAGCTACTGGACACAAAAGGGAATGACTTGTTTCGTTTTAAGTGTTGCAAGATAACACGCAAATATACAACCGACTGGACACAACAGATAATAACTGCTTTCGTGGTTTGCGCTGCAGCATCGCACGCCACTAAACATGCGACTAATTATAAGTGAATAATAATGCCGTCTTGTATTTGCTGAAGTACGAAACAACGAGCACCCAGTGCCAAGTCTTTTGTTAAGTCGATTTCCAATGCTTCAAGTTTATTGAATGATTGTAGACATGTTTTACTTAGTAGCGATTATCAGTTGGTTATCTAAGCTGGATTCTCGTTGCTTACAAACTTCCACAATCCTGTAGGATTCAAATTACTTTATCGACTAGTCTTTTCTTCATGTGATGCCTATAATTTATTTCAAAGAGCAGTATATATTAAGAACAAATCATTTTTCGTCCTACTCAACACAGAATTAGTAGTGTTAAGCTCCACAGTCCAGGCATAAAAAAGTTATAAAATTAAAGAAATAATTATGTTAAGCAAGAAGCCGTTAATTTGGAACTTTTTAAACAGCTTATGTTTCGTAGTATGGACTGTCATAAATAGCCATTTTAACTCGGTAGGTCAGCTTGAGCGTTTTCTTTGTTAATAAAACTCTATAAGTAACAGTCCTAATGCTAAATTTTGTTCTAAACTAATTGAGTAAACGGGTAAAATATTTGAGGAATCGGTTAGCGCAAGCTTATAAAAATTGAGTTAGATGAACTTAATAGCATGCTTTTCGTGGTGTCAACAAAACACGTTCAATTTTAATAATGAAGCATTACTCTTCCTAAGCTTTTAATTCCAAACACTATTGTCAATTAGAATAATCGATGAAATAAAAATATGAGATTCAGCAAATTCGTTAAAGTTTTGTTATTTTAGGACACTAAGATGCTCAACAAAGAAATGGTTCAATTGACATTTTCAGACGATTAAAACATTTTTTGCATTTTCCCAAGTAGGTAGGTTCAAACCTGCAGCAAGTACTTTGGCATCAAGATGTTTCATATATTCCTTTTATTTTAGCGGCTTAATATATTTAGGACCTAATCGGTAGACTTTTGCATTTCTATCAATTAGTCGTCCAAGAATTGGATAACAAATTTTACCGGGTTAATTTCTGCCAGATTGCTTTTCAGAATAATAGTATCTGCTAAAATGACGCTATGTTCTTCTTTATATATTTATTTATTTAATATAAAGTAATGATTAACTAGGAATGTGATATTCTGGTGTAATATTCTTGCATTAGCTTTGGTATGACCACAACGGGGATATGAGGCACTGCTGAATTTATCTATTTATATAAAATTGAATTTAAAAGAGTGATGAAATTAAATATTTATAAATCTTAATAATATCACAGCTTGTTAGTATTTATGAGCACAGTTTTATTCACTCTGACAATTACATAGTGATTCTTTAATGGACTGAAATGTCTAAGTGAAAATGTAATTTTAAGAGAGTTGAAGGGTAACTTTAAGTTGTGTCTTCATAGTAAACTGCAGTCAATATACACATGGATTGCTCAAGCAGTTAGCATGACTAGTGATACAGACACTGTCATCTGCTGCTGTGTGTGGCGGGCTAATCAATTTAATATAATTTAGATTGTTGCAAATTTGTTGATATTGCGGGGAGAAGGGGATCTCTGGATATCCCATTTTATAGTGTTTTTTTAACATGGACCCTGTATTTGTACTACAATTAATAAACTAATGATGCAATTTAAAAATAATAAGTATGTATACCTAGTATTATTTTTAATAATAACTATCCAAATTTAGTATTTTAGATATATTTAATAAAATTATTTCAAAATATGATGTTGAGCAAAATTAACATGCGTGTATGTAAGATAGTCTTGGCCTTGTATTTATAATTTTAAACAGTGAAAATAGCTAAACACATTTGGTATACATGTCGCAGGCGGATTGTATAATCCGCAGTTTTACATTACGGCTAGCCGTTTTCTAAAACAGCGCCGTTTTGTAATGTGGCGGTTCAAGCATTAGCCGAATTGTTGTTGCGATACGTTCTTCAATAAGGCGGCCCACGTTTAGCCGCATCGTACTTATACTCGGGTGCGCTTTTTCTTACATAACTTTTTAACTCCTATCATCGGAGGTCCGAAAATATTTCACATACCATTTAGAATCATAATGATTAGTCTTCATAAAAAATTGAAGTTCTGCTTGGGTGGGTCGAGGGGCGAAAGTCCCCTGCAGGGGAAGAAAAGCTTGGTCACATTTAGCTAGGTTAGGTTATGTATAAAACGAGCGAGCGAAGCGCAGCACAGCGAGCACCTTTAATGCATTATCTGTATTGAAATTATTTCTCAGTCACTGTTAACCAACATATTTATAACGTTTTCATAGTTTAATTCACTCAAAACTTCACAATTTAACAACCCACTCGCCATTGTTGTTATTATGTCAGGTAACGCTACGACTGTTAAGAATCGGAACTAAAAGCTTTCAAAGTGACGGCTAATCTCTCGCCTTTATACATTATGGCTAGCCGTGTTGAATGACATATGGCGCCGAATGCAAACCGGCGGTTTAATATCTAGCCGCATTAAATCTGGCTAATGCTTGAACCGCCGCATCCGCATTACAAATCGGCGCTGTTTTAGAAAACGGCTAGCCGTAATGTAAAACGGCGGATTATACAATCCGCCTGCGACATACGCATGATTTGGTGGACTTCAAATTATATTGATTAGGATAAATAAAGATATAACTTTCCAGTGTCATGCTTTCATAAATTGTGTGCATCAGTAACAAGAACTGAATGAAAACCTGATAAATGCCCTATATAATAATTTAGTAACAAAAAAGTAGTTTCTTCCAATGGTTTAAGGTCAGAGTAATTTTGAAAATTATTATATAAATGCTGAGTACTATCTTTATTTTGAAATTAAAGTCAGGCTTGCATATGTTGGTTTAAAAATGTTATAAACATTAATGAAATTTATTATATTTCTTTAAAGCAGTATTTTAAACTGATTTAACAAACGCTGTTTGTACTATCATTCCAAAAAACAGACTGATAAACTAAATTGATGAATTTGTTAATGAACTTGCAGATCCAATGTTGTGAATTTTAAGAACCATGTACGACTGTATGGTAATTAGTATTAAAACATGGTTCTAGATTAGTGTCAAAGTAGTATTTTCCTGACTGATAGATTTGAATTAAAATGAATGAGCCGTGCGTTGTATCATAAGTATTATTGTAATTCATAACTGTAAGCTTTTCTAAAAATGTTTATTACTAGTTTTGTTTTAGGGCCTTAATAAACGTAGCTTTATATCTAGTAGATAACTTATAATCCCAGCGTATATTATATTATTGTTATTAGTTACCTTCAAATGCATATTCTTATTTTGTACGAACAAACCACGTCATTATTTTGCTGAATAATTTTGTAGTTAATTATTTACTAGTTTCTATTAGAATAAGATTGTAGTAGTTGTGTCACTTAGATATCACAACGCAGCCACTGCTAGTTATATTAATTTTTGTTTAGGTTGTGGATGTTAATGTGTCACACTAGTACTTAATTACTTACTTTATTAACCAAATATAATATGAAAAGAAAAAAAATACAAAAAGACTATATAGCTTGATTTGGAATCTTTTTGTTAAATAATAATGTTTTCTTTAAAAAATATTTATTTAAATATTAGTAAGTTGTACAACTATTTGGTTATGGTATGTCTGACATTCATCATCTTTCTGTCTATTCACCAAAGATTTGTTATGAGTAATGGAAAAGCTTGTTAAAAAAACCAAGGTAATGTGTGTTAGCCTGTATAATTTTCTTTTAACAGTCAGGGTTTAATGTTTATTGGTGAAACTAAAACACAGTTTGGAAAAATATTTAAGATTATTTAAGCTTCTTAATTTACTTTATTATTTTGGACTATTGTTGAGTGTGAGATGTTAGTTTTAACTTCTATGCAGAAAGATGTCATTATACATTTCATTTTGATAAGGCTGCTTTTACATTTTTAATTTTTTACAGAATTTCACATATAGTTCCCAGATACAAATAAATATGATTCCATGTCAGCTTTACTTTAAATCATAAAGTACAGATTTCACTGCCTATCAGTAACACATAACAAATTTGTTCAAAGATAAATCAAAATACATAAACAATGAGAAATTAAAATTATACAACTATTATACTTTAAAATTAGGTAAAATTGGTTGATTAATGACTTTTAAATGCCTTTAAAGGGTCTAGCAGGCTAAGGGAACAAGATCGGCTTCGGGGGCCAATCTTGTTCCCTTAGCCTGCTAGACCCTTTAGGCACACTTGTGTTTCATCCTTATATTCTTTAAGTTCTAGAACAAATGATGTTGTTGAAGTCAGATGTAGACAAAATATAATGTGACTTTGATGAGTCATTTTACTGCATGCTTGAGGGCAATATAAACATGTTTTTTTGCAATAGCCAATTATCTATTTCATATTTACAAATATTTGTACACACTTTTAATGCAAGTTGTATCACAACCAATGTACCAGTATAAAATACAATTTAAGATGTTTATGCTCATATGATGCAAATGTAGTAATTTTAGTATATTTAAAATGTCAGTTTTTTATTATTTATATTATAGCTGTACATAAAATACACTTAAATGTAATAACATGTAAACTTGCAATAAATGTATTTTTAATACACCTTTTACATATTATATTTTTTCTATCACAGACCTAAGAAAAACTTTACAATAACAACACATACATACATATACTCACGGCTATAAATCCCTTAACGGGGTAGCCAGAGCTTTGGAATGAGAAACTCCTAAGCCACTTTTGGAAGTTGAGTGGGGAAAAGATGGTTATAATAAATAATGGGTCTCCAACCACATCGCCCAGAAATTACTTCAAAAGCCCCTATACCCTTAGTTGCCTTTTACGATCACCCACGGGTAGAAATGGGGTAGTGTTATTCTAAGCCGACACTACACGGCACTACAATAATAAGATTACGGCATATTTTAAGATTATTCTTAGCCTTGGTATTTATACAAATCTAAACTTAAAATAAACAAACACATTTTCAAACAGATACAAAATAGCTTTTTAAGTAAGTTGCATTGATCAAAGTGCCTGGGAATTAATAACTCGCATATCTCTAAAAAGGGCTGACCATCACAACTTGATTATGATTTAGTAAACCCTCTCTTAGCTAGTAAAGTGAATTAGTAATATACTGAATGTAGAGATAAAAGAATACTGTTCTAAATAATAAATTAATACAGCTATGAAAACACTTAAAAGAGCTGCAACATTTCTAAAACTTCTAAAAATAATGAATATTATAAATAATAGTCCAGTGTAAAATAAAGCTTTTTTTTGAGCTTGAGGTAATAAATCTTGCAGAAGTGTTTGTTTTAAACACATGTTAGCCCAAAGTCTAGAAGAAGTTAGACAAGATGTACAATTTTTTGAACCCATTCCTGAGCATGTCCTACATGAAACATCACATGCAATACAAGAATATGAGCCCTCTTCATTTAAACAAAATTCTTTACTTTTGCACACACTGGGTTCTGCACACTCATTCTCATCAACACATAAGTTTTTTTCAAAATGAAATCCTTGCTTGCAATTGATACAGTTGTGAGGACCCTCTCCAAGACAACCATCACAGGATTGATGACAAATTGAACATACAAACTCTGAGTTGTTAGATAAGTAATAGTTACTGGCACACTTGTCACACAATTCACCAGAATATCCTTTCTTACAAATACATTTGCCAGTGCCAAAACGAGTTCCATCTCCATCACAAGCCCCATGGTTGCTGCAAATATGATTTTCTTCATCTAGTAAACATTGTGAGCAGTTGGGGCCATAATGTTGTTTTTGACAACAATGTTGAAGGGTATCAATACATAACCATTCATATAATTTTGAACCACCATTATTATCTTGATGCCACCATTTTTCTATATATTGTTCAGCATTTTCATTGAAAGCATAGCAGTCATCTCTATTTTTTTTCAATTCTGAACACAAATTTTCTTGTATTTCAACTAATCTTATTTCACTACGTGAATAGGATCCTAGGTTCGATTCTTCCCAGGCTACATCTCCACCTTCAAAGTTTCCTCTTGAGGTTTTGTCCAGCCAATATGTGAAGGATTCAGTCAATAACTTACAATGTTGACACTTTTTATCACCCTTCCCATTCGCGTTATAACCTACTCCGAAGAGATTGAAAAATAGTATCCAAAAGTAAATATTCATTGTTTACAATTGAAATGTTAAATCTATCTATAAAAAAAATTCATTAACTATTTATTGCACTTAACACGTACTGTAGGAACAGTTCAACCGAGTAGGAAACATCTCCATAATTATCAAGTTGTAAAGTAAGGCAGAGTAAGAGTTAATTAAAAGATCGGAGTTGAAGTTAGTTTTCAGTCATAAAAAAGGAGGAATAAGTGAGGTTGCTTTTTCAAGTTGAGTTGCGGTCCGGTCCGGGTCCGATCCAAATGACGATGTCTGTCACAGCGGCGAACCGGCGATATTTTGCGGTCCGTTTCAAGTATCGTGCTAAAAGTGATGAATGTGAGTGACAGTGCTATCAGCGCGCTAAACGAATCGGGACGCATTTTCACTGCGGTCCGAATGACGATGAAATCGATTACGATTATATCGCTGTCAGCACGCTAAATCTTGGTCCAAATGAACGTTAGCGCTAACGAAAGCGAGCGTGACGTCATATATGACGTCATTACCGGCGCCATCTTGCGATTACAACGATTTTGCATTCATGTTTGACGTTACTGCGCTGGTACTGCTTTTAACAAGACAGTCATCTGAATGATTCGACTTAATTAGGCCGGCTAAGTCGAAACCGGTTTCCTGGGTAGAGACGGACCCCATTGAAGCGTGTGAAGAGTTTACCCTCTGGATAATTTTCCATTTTACTGCGCTGGTACTGCTTTTAACAAGACAGTCATCTGAATGATTCGACTTAATTAGGCCGGCTAAGTCGAAACCGGTTTCCTGGGTAGAGACGGACCCCATTGAAGCGTGTGAAGAGTTTACCCTCTGGATAATTTTCCATTTTCAGTGAAAGAAAGAGAGCAAAACAAAACTTCTTCAACTATAACAAACTTTTTAAACGTCTGGACTCAGTTTAGCATTTCGCTCACAGTGCAAACGCTTCAATGCAAAAACTTTTTAAACGTCTGGCCTCAGTTTGGCATTTCGCTCACAGTGCAAACGCTTCAACGCAAAATCGTTGTAATTGCAAAATGGCGCCGGTAATGACGTCATATATGTCGTCACGCCCGCTTTCGTAAGCGCGCTTACGTTCATTCGGACCAAGACTTAGCGTCTTGACAGCGATATAATCGATTTCATCGTCATTCGGACCGCAGTGTTAGTGTTGGGTTCCTTAGTTGGTTGCATGGAAGTACTATTTAAACAGGAATGCGCTCTGGCGTCCTAAAGTGTCCTGAACAAGGATGGCTTACTAGTGGGCTGTGTCAAAGACTAGAATTATACATTGGAGCTGTGTATCGTTTTAAGTAGGGTGACCATCTGTTAGTATTCAGTCTTATGAGAGTTCCTCTAAAAGTTACAAAAACACTTATATTTACATACAATAATATAGCCACTTTATGAAGTTGAGTAGAGAAAAGATAGTTGGTATAAAAAGGATGATAAAGTATCTAGTAAATAAGTTCAAAGGCCCCAAACCAAAAGCCTTAGTTGCTTTTTACGATGGGCGGGTAGAAAAATATTTGTGCTATGTTGAGACGACACTACACGGCATCTTATTTCACTTAAATTATTTATTTGAAATAGAAAGGTATTTTTTAGTTAAATGGCAAAAGCTCCAAAACACACGAATAGATGATAAATTATGAACACCTTATTTATCTTGTTTCCATGGGGATACCCGTTATAAATATTATTTTACCGACTACCAAACTAAATAGATTATTTATCTCTAAGTTGATAGATGACGATAATAATTGGCCTAGACCTCGCTTTTATAACTTATACTTTAAATCGATTAAGGAGATCGAAATTTACAACTTTTTCTATGGAATGCGTATCTAAAATATTTGAATTTTCTAAATATTTAATAATTAAAAAGTGTCACTGCCTAGATCAAATTGAGAAAGTATGGTGAGTTTCTTAGCCTAATTAAGATAAAAATAAAAAACATATGGTCAAATCACAAGATGTTTTTTTTTTATTTCAGCTGAGGCTAAGAACCTCACTATACTTTCTCAGTTTGATCTAGGAGGTACGACATTTTTTAATTATTTATTATTTTGAAAATTACAATATTTTAGATAAGCATTCCATAGGCAAAGTTGTTTAGATGTCGTCTATCAATTTAAAACATAAAAAGGGTATGTTTTAAAAACGAGGTCTAGGCCAATTAAAACAAATTATTAAAAAGGAATAGTTGGTAACATCATTTTTATAAAATATTTCCTATGAATACGTTTGAATTTGTTTTTCTTTGAACATAATCTCGATTGGCAATCGAGCGAGCGGGACACACTCCTCTAGTTCGGGCTCTCGTTCAAGGACGTTTCTCTGCTTGACAGTGTTCAAAAGATTATATAGCTTTATTGCCGGATAGTAAATTACATTATTGTGTACCATATTTTGTAAGTGCGTTCTCCTGTTTAGATAGTAACTTCATGGTTGGTTGTCAAGTCAATCAAAACATCATATTTCTATTTAATTGATTTACGACCCTGGTTTCTAGACCTTTTGAGCAGGTTCTATTTTCTATAAACATTTATTAAATAAATAATAAGTGGTTTATAGAACATTTGTTTCGAATTTCGAAAAGCTCTTGAATAGTTCTTTCAGATTCAGAAGTCAATGAATCTATTTCAGTATCAAAATTAAGACAATATGTTACGTCCAGTTTAGCAGAAAAGAAAGTAAGAATGAAATGTTCCATGTCTTTTTCATACAATTCGTTATGCATAGATTTACGAAAGTGATACTGATTACAAAACCAAAAAGTAAAAAAAATATTTATAATATAATAGACAACATGATAGCTCAATGGGTAGAACACCGGTTAACGTGCAAGCGACTAGTGTTCAAATCCCGGGTCGGGCCTACACCAATTTGTCTTTTATAAAGACATATGTGTGGTTAATTTATCACGGTTGTTAACGGTGAGGGAAAACATCGTGGGGAAACCCACATGGCTGAGTTGTACTAAGTCATGTGACCGTGTATTCGCACAAAACGGCGATAGGCCTGCCCTCTATCACATGAGTACACTGTCCATGCAAAACGTGGGTACTCTGAACGCCAGGTGACAATGTCACGTGATGTTCAGAAGTATTAGTACCTTTGCCAACCCCTTCGTGGATATTCGGCGTGAACGTTTATGTTAAAAAAATATATTAAAAAGTTAATTTTTCAAAATTTAGTTAAAAATTAACATTTTTTGAACGTCAAAATTTATAAATTTGTCATTAATCCGTTGCTTCGGAAGGTGTTCGTAAAGAAAAGAAGCAACAAAACCATTTCGAGATATTATGTTTTCTATCTATATTTTCTTTCGTGAGCGCGCTAACGTTCATTCGGACCAAGAGTTAGCGGGCTGACAGCGATTGTAATCGATTTCATCGTCATTCGGACCGCGGTGTTTACGCATACGTCAATGTCAAAAGAGCATTGTTTTGGTTGGGTAAAAAATAACCTATAAATTTTAACTTTATTTGATACTGTATAGTGTTTGTGTAGTATTATTTCCGATAAAAGAACTATATAGGTAAACAATTGTGTTATTTAAATGTTTATAGTAATCTTTTTTTGTAATATAATTGATATAATATAGTCCTTTTTTAAATTTTAGTACGTCTAGCCGTCTAGGTTATATACTCAATATTTTTATAATGGACCAAGATAATGAGATGCCTGTTTGCGTGCAAGCAAAATTCAAATCAGACACTGGTGAAGAAACGGGTAACCCTTTAGATCTGCCTTTAAATATAACCAAAGATCAGTTGCAACTCATTTGCAATGCACTTCTCCAGGAGGTTAGTACATTCTCTTAACTATTTGTTACCTATCTTGATTCTGCGACCTATTACAAGATAGCTTGATTGATTGTAAAACAACTTCGGATGGAGTTTAGATAAGAGGGACATGGCAAAAGAGACATCAGAAATTTCAATTCAAAAAATCATCGCCATCTTAGTGAGTTAGTAGTTTTTACTCTTCACCCTTAAAATGGGTAGAGGCTACTAAATTAATTAGTTTCATTTCCCTGGTTCAACCCTGTAAGACAGCCCTTCTGGAGATATTTGCCATTTTGAGAGTGTATCAAAAACAAAATGTACTCTTTTTTTATGACACTGTCATATAGAGCCTGTAATTCTCAAACTTTAATGTTCATGCTGTATATCCTCGAAGGGGTTGGCAGAGGTACAAATTCTTCTAAACATCACATGACATTTTCACCTGAGGTTCAGAGTACCCATGTTTTGCTTGGACATTGTACTCACCTAATAGGGGACAGACCTATCCCTAATTTGTTTTTATAAACAGTCATTGTGACTAAGAACAATTAAAACATGTGGGTTTCCTCACCATTATATTTTTTGATGAATTACCACACATATGACTCAAAAGAAAGCCCATCAACACATTCAAAAACACATCATTCTCACCATCATCATATAATTATCTTTTTCATCATCATTGTTATCACAACACCCTCATCATAATATCATTATTATAATCATCTTCATCATAGTTATCATCATTAGTCATAATCATCATCATCATTCAGCCAATAGGCATCCACTGCTGGCCATAGGGCTCATCTAAAGATTTCTAGAACAACCAGTCCTGCGCTGCCCTCATATCAAATTATAATTATCACAATTTTATTAACACTCTTTTATTACGACATCTGTGGTTGAGTGTGTTTTATTTTAGTATGATTATTTATTCTAAGAATAAAAATACATTTTATTTCAAGTGCAAGAATCACAATGTTTATTTATTATTTTACATGTCAACATTCAGTCAACGAGAATACAACCATAAACTATGTACAACAGAGTGGATAGGTGACTAGCTTCTGCTGCTGAGGGCAACATTTATGTGATGGCCATAAATGATTGTTTCTTAGTCTTGGGTGTTATTTATATGTGTATTATATTATATATATTGTTGAGTTAGTATCCCATAATACAAGTTCTACTTAGTTTGGGACTAACTTGATATGTGTATCATATGTCTGTATATATTTTTATATTTATTTAATTAGTTTGAGTTGTAAATACCTGTTATTTTACACCTTGAAGTATGAGCATGAGGTTTATTCATATAAGCATATATCACCATTACAACCAGCCAAATTACCCACCAGTACAAATTTGTTTTTAGGCCAAAGAACCATTTTTTGAATTTCATACTTATTTGTTATCCATGCATACATATTACATACACATACTCACGGCTATAAATCCCTAGGAGGGGTAGCCAGGGCTAAGGAATTAAAACTTCTTCAGCCACTGTTGGATTTTATGTGGGGAAAAGATGGTAAAATAAAGGTTGTTGGTGATAGTTCTCTAATGGCATCGCCAAAAAAAAACATTAAAAAGCCCCAATACTTTTATCACTACACAGCTTATCTTAATTATTTGGTATCCTATCAAGCATTTTACGAGTATTTACACAAATAAAACAATGATAGCTGTAATCAAAAGTGTAAGATCTGTATCGTAAAGTGCTATTACCCAAACAAAGGAGTATTAAATAGCTTATGTTTTGCTTCCTTTGCTCGCCATTTTCGATATTATTTTCTCTTGATCATTATTTAAGAATCAGTTGTCTTGTGAGAGTTTTGAGAAATTGAATTTTGTCACCTCAGCAAAACATTTTCAAAACCTTTTTTTAATTAAGTGAGCAGCTGCTATGGACTGACATCAAATTAATATTTGTTACAGGAAGACAAACCTTTTCTATTTTTTGTGAAAAAAACAGAAATCACAACGACCCTACAAGACGCCATAGACATCAAAAGTTTAAATTCAGAAGAAGTAGTTGAAATCATATATCAACAGCAGGCAGTTTTTCGGGTGCGACCGGTAACACGATGTACTAGGTAGGTGAAACATCTCAATGATATCCCATGGTGAGGCAGAGCACCCTCAGGGTGTGATTGGCTAGGAGTCCTCCCCAAAGATTATTAAGATAAAGATAAATAAAAAAAACATATAATCGGTGTTGACTGAAAATCAGTGTTGTGAGTTCTCAGAGCTCACAACGTTATGCTGAGTCAGCACCGTTTCGCTGTGCAGAGACCTTTGTATGTAAATGGTCAACTTATGTTGTTATTTAAAAAAAAAAAAGTTTTTTATTTTCTATCTTTGTCTTCTTCTATCTTTATCTAATACGTTCTGTATTACATTGTTTTTTCATGTTTTTTTTTTCCAATGTTGTTTTTGTCAAAGCTTTTATTTTTTCTTTTTATGTTTAACTGTATGTCTCTTGCTCATCTGTGCAGCGAATAAATGTCTCTCTTTCTCTTTACATATAAATGGTAAAGGGAGACATACTAATTACAAATGGTGCTAAGAAATTTGGATAATAAATTGATAAAAAAAATTAACATACAAAGGCCATGGCAGGACAAGCTAGTTAAATCTGCCCCCGTCGAATTTCGAATTGTATTTTTAATTAAGGGTTAGGCTCTACATTAGTGACAAATTTGCAAAATTTCAGGGACCAAAAGTCTATAGTTTTGGTAAATAAAAAAAATATTTTTTTTTTTTTTTCTAGCCAACCGATTTTTATTCATACAAGTGAACATAATACCATGGCCATGGCCTTTCAAAATATTATTAATTGTATAATGTATGTTTGAGATTCTGTTGTAGTCATGAATACGTACACAGTAAAATATATCCAATTTTTAAAGATGCACTGAAAAAATTATATTCCGTGAAGGGGATCAACTTAAGTTATAATTTAATCAGAATATTTTGCTTCATAATTAACTTTAATCAATGTTTTGTTATTAGTTGTATCACATAAAATTATGGTCTATTAAATGAATTTCAGGATGTAATATTGAATGTAATGCACGCATTTCAGTTCGATACCGGGACACGCAGAGGCTGTAATATCGACAAGTTTCAGTCCGTCAGGAAAGAAACTTGCCAGTGGATCCGGAGATACCACTGTGCGATTCTGGGACCTAAGTACACAAACGCCATTGTTTGTGTGTAAAGGTAATTTATTAGATATGGTTTTTCCTTCTGATTATGATAAAAACAGTGATCCAAATGGGTATATGAACGTATATGCAACTAAGTTATAACTCTATATTTTTGCAACTGTCGTTATAGTTTCGAATAGTTGTTTTATATTAAAAACAAAGGCATATGTCCACACTACAGTAGGTAAATCAGACTATTAAATTAGAGATAGATGTGACGTCAACTAGGTGTGTGATCAGTTTTATAGCATAAACTTAATATATTATTGCAATCTTAAATTGATTAAGTAATAAGTAAATGCTATATAAGAATAATCAAATGTTTTATGTTAAATCGTAATATTATTTTTCAGGTCACAATAACTGGGTTCTTTGTATAAGTTGGTCACCAGATGGATTAAAGTTAGCGTCAGCATGCAAACAAGGCAGAATTATGTTATGGGACCCGTCCACAGGAGCACAAGTCGGGAAAACAATGATAGGTCACAAGCAATGGGTAACTGCCATGGCGTGGGAACCATATCACAGGTAAATCTATGATTAATTTGATGACATAGTTAATTCAACGTTTCACACTCTTGTTAAATTTCTTAAATTCCTGATTTTTCTAGTCTACGGCCCCACCGATTTGAGTCGCATAATATGCGAGTTTCTTTATATTCTGATAATATATTTCATAATTTAAATCTTTTTGTTCATGAAAACCTCATGTGGGGATTATCTTAATTATAATAAATCTGTAGAGAGGTCAATTCTGTACATTAAATATATTTTCAAAATAACTATCAGGGGGTGATTAGTGATCGATACTGATGCCAAAAATGCAATCAGTAAAATTTTTGTCTGTCTGTCTGTCTGTCGGTTTGTATGTTCCTTATGGAAACAAAAACTACTCGACGGATTTTAACCAAACTTGGTAGATATATTCTTCATACTCCTGGGCAGGTTATAGTGTACTTTTCAGCAGAGTAGTGAAGGGGAATTTTGGGAAATTTGGGAAAACGAGAGAAGTTACTCCATTTTTTAAGCTTCCATCGCGAGTGCAGCCTTAGTGGTTTAAGTTACATAGAAATCATGTATGTCCGAAATATGTTTCGTAATTTTTTCTAAAAAAAATGCATGACAGCATACGTCTATCTTTTATGGTTAACTCACAATATCACGTGTCACGTGTGTATATATAACTCCTGTTAGCTTAGCAGTTCGGAGCATTCTGATTATATTTGTTTACTCGTACGTTTATAATACTGTCACTCATGTTAACATCATCACCTATTCAATAAAAAAAGAATCATGGAAATCGGTAGAGAAACACTGAAATTACACATGAAATAAGTCATCGCGCCCGTGATCAAAACCAAATAATTACTAATTTACATATTACATACTAGATGGCGCCAGTAGTTGTAGTTGTTATAAGTACTTCATAGCGTTTTACTCAACTCAACTTCAACTCATTCTAAAAATTAGCTTATGTTCGGAGACACTAAACCGTTTATATGAGCGCTTTCACAGAAATCACAAAGCTACACTATTTATGAGTGGTCTAAGTAGTAATCATTGTGCTTGAGCATTCAAAGCTTGAGCAGTGGTTCATGAAACCTCAGATATTAAAAAACAACGCCACCCGTGCGAAGCTGGGCCGATCCACTAGTTACTAATAAATAAAGGAAAGAAAAATTTCGACACAGGCGGGAATCGAACCCGCGACCTCGGGTATACGCCCCGACGCTCTGCCAACTGAGCCACCGTGTCAATTGGCTGCCAGTGCGAAATTCTTCTATCCTTTATTTCTTTTACACGTTTAAGTAGTGTTTGCGTTTCCTACCGCCAGTGTCGAAATTTTTCTTTCCTTTATTTATTCTTTATTTATTAATATATTTCATGACGATCTTCTAAGCGAACATCAAATATTTTCCATTTATGTTAGTACTAGCTGTGCCCGCGACTTCGTTCGCGTGATTGTCGAGAACAAAAAAACGTCGTTTAGTTAAGAGTATATCACCTTTTTGAAATAAAATAAAGAACCAATGAAATCTAATGCGGACACTTATTGTGATGTAGGAACTATTGAGTATTTCATAATGATATTTAATTAATTACAGTAGCCATTATCCAGTTGAAATAATAAAAGGTCGTAACTGTGTGTATCTCATTTGAATTAGTGTTTATTTAGATACAGTTACAGGGTTAGCCAAAGATTATGGATCGCTACCTTGTACGATCCTAGCAGAGCTGCATAATGCATCAATATATTTATAAAGCCCTTTTGTTTTTAACACTTCGGAATTTTGCATATAGATCATATATCAATCCCGCCCGATTTCGGCCACAGCAACTTCTGGTATCCGGCTATTAAGAGTGTGTTCATGTGCTCTCATGTGACTGACATAGCCAATCTTTCCGACAAATGTTCTATGATGTATGTTGAAAAATCAGTAACCGAATATATAGGTAGTTATTATTGATGGCCGCAGGTGGTCGGGCCTTGAGCTCATCACTCTTTGCTTCGAGCTCATCACGTCTTTTCCTTCCGAAAATAAATATTAACCGGTTGACAGGAAGGGGGTGAAATTTAAATTACTAAATTTCACTCAAGAAAGAATAAAACAAACGGGGCAAGCTAAATAAAACCGCTCAAAAAAGGTACTTTACTATTATTAGGGTTTACGGTTGTTGGTTGTACTATGATAATACATTGAATTAAATCGATTTATCAGTGGCATAATATGCACTGTAATAGCTGTGTAGTGTCGGCTTAGAATAGCACTACCCTATTTCTTCCGGTGGATGTACGTAAGAGGCGACTAACGGTATTGGGGGTTTTTAAGGGATTTTTGGGCGATGCGGTTGGAGACCCATCACCAACAACCTTTATTTTACCATCTTTTCCCCACTCAATTTTCCAAAAGTGGCTGAGGAATTTCTAATTCCTTAGCTCTGGCTACCCCTTCTGGGGATTTAATGTCGTGAGTATATGTATGTATAATATGCAAATATAACTAAATTAAGGTTAGTCACTAAGGTCACTACATCATTTTAGTGTTTAAAAAAGTAGAACTAAAAAGATGTCTTATGTTTCTGGTGTTTAATTCATACATACATACATATTCTCACGCCGTTAGTTCCCATTGGGATAGGCAGAGACTATCGATCGCCACTTTGTACTTTACACTTTTTTTATCGCCAATGTGGAAGGTAATGTTAGTAGAGGACGACCTCGGAGGACACATTTGGATCAAATAGAAAACGTGCTCAAAAAGGCAGGTGTCCGCAGTATGAAGAATAAAAGAGCATGTATGAAAAGATTGATGGATGTAAACGAAGCCAGAGAGGTTTGGTGTTTAATGTAGACCAAAATTCAGTTTTTTATTATAAACGTTCACGAAAACTGGTTGTGAAGTGACGTGCATTTGAAGAATGACTAAGAATTTCAAAATTCTGCTCACCAAATTGGATTTATTAATAGGCAGACTATTTACATAATATATTAATTATTAAGCTTATTTTTATATATTGATTTATTAATAAGCCTAATTTAAGAAACTAAGTAAAGATAATATTTAAAAGCATTTTAGTTATTTTCATAGTCGGCGAATTCACTTGACATTGGCAGCTTGTATTAATTTCGTCTTGCTTGTTTCCTGTAGCTTCTATTACTTTAACCGACTTTAAAATAAGGGGTTAAAGGGGCTAAAAAAATGCAAATTTTATTTTTGCTGCATTTTATTTTGGTTCTTTATTTTATTTTTGCACAACGCCATCTATCGGACTTTGGATTCCAACTATCAACATTAGTTCTATATTTTGACTTAAGATGTCGTTGCAAGTACTATACTGAATTGCGTAACGTAATATTTTTCTTCTTGAACTCACAAAATTAATCATATCTTTTGATAGAGTGAACCGATTTCGATGAAACAAAAACTAAGTTATACCTCAAGTTACGTTTAATTTTTGTATATAAACATTTTCAGCATTGAATTCGTAGATTTTACGTGATGTGCGCACAAACAAACATATAAACAGACAAACAGACAAAAATTGAAAAAATGATGGAAATGGGTTCTGTTACTTATCTGTTCACACGCTGGCTATTTTTTTTTTCAATTTCTTCAATGTACAAAAATGACTTTTCTACAGATTTATTATATGTATAGATTATTCATTTGAAAAGGGTAGTAATTTTACGAGAACGCAAAAAACACCATCCTTATAAAAGTTGAAGTGGCATCAAAACTACTACTACTATCAAAACTTCGGCAGCTTATCTAAGATCTGATGCTCATTAAGTAATTTCTGTGACTATGACTATGATGGAAACATTGCGAAAAAAATATATTTCTAATTTTAATAAATTCATTGGCTATTCCAGAAATCCAGAATGTCGCAGACTAGCCAGCTCTTCAAAGGACGGAGACGTGAGAATCTGGGACACGATAGCTGGTCACACAGTGCTCAGTTTGACAGGACATTCGAAAGCGGTGACGTCTGTCAAATGGGGCGGTACTGGATTGATCTATACTTCTTCACAAGACAGAACTATTAAGGTATAATAGTTATAATACAAATTTCTACCATCTTGTCCACTATCAACTTCCAAACGTGGCTGAGGAGTTTCCAACTCTGAAGGTCTGGCTACCCTGTATGTATGTTTATAAACATATTTTGCTGTTTAATGTCTGCTTAAAATAGTTTTACTCAATTTATTCCCGCGAGTGAGGCAAGGTGGGACAGAGGTTTTCTAGTGGTAGTTGGGCGATGTGGCTACAGTCCTATCACGAACAATACTTTTTTTAAAACATAGCCTCTCTCCGAGACTTTGACTGTAGGCCGCGTGTATAGTTGAGTAGGTAAATTAATAATTAAGGTTAGCAACTGATAACGCGCAATTTTTTTCGATATCCATCAAACATCTGTATGTCTGTAAGTTTATAAGATAAACTAAATTATACGCAGGTTTGGAGAGCAGATGACGGTATTCTTTGTCGGACACTAGAAGGTCACGCGCATTGGGTGAATACTCTTGCGTTGAGCACTGACTATGTTCTTAGGACAGGACCGTTCCATCCCATATTGGACCAACATGGCTACAGCAGTGATAGTGAGTATTATAGTTTATATATAGTTTCTCAGAAATATTTTGTTGTTATTGACTAATGCATTGCCTAGCATTATTATTTTCAATTATTTGTGTAGGATTCTGTCGAATTGTCCAGTACGTTTTTTCTTTTACCTAATCTAATAGAAGAACTCTGATATTGATGGCCAAAACACAATGCCATGCCGGCGGAATTATGTATATAATTGATCGAGAAATATAAATAAATGAAAAAACGGTTGTTGAGGGGTAAATGTTACTCGCACACAAAAATTAAAACAGGTTTTTAACATTTTCGAGAAATCTTATATTTCCCTGCTACATTCCTCTAGAAACCTACATGTCAGCGGCGTTGGTTTATGATGGCTCCAAGAACACAATTCCACAGGAAGCCATTTATAAATCTTGTACTAATATTATATTATCGGGTTACTAATTCGTTAAGACTACTTGATGTATTTAGTTTTGATAGAACTAAAACTTATTTATAAGACAAGTATTAAAGCTTTATTTCTAAATATTATACGTATCTTATAATACTTACAGAAGAAGTGTTAAAACAAAGAGCCCTAGAAAGGTACAATGCAGTTTGTTCGAACGGCGTAGAGCGCCTTGTATCTGGCTCGGATGATTTCACACTGTTTCTCTGGCTACCCGAGAAGGAGAAACGGCCGTTAGCGAGGATGACCGGACACCAACAGTTGATTAATGATGTTAAATTCTCACCTGACACTAGGTGAGTTGACTAGTAATAATAGCTATCCTTCATATTGCTTTGGCCCCTAAATATTTATCAAATTTTGCCGTGTAGTGTCGGCTTAGAATAACACTACTCCATTTCTTCCGGTGGGTGTACGTAAGATGCGACTAACGGTATTGGGGCTTTTAAGGGATTTTTGGGCGATGCGGTTGGAGACCCATCACCAAAAACCTTAATTTCACCATCTTTTCCCCACGCAACTTCCAAAAGTGGCTGAGGAATTTCTGATTCCCTAGCTCTGGTTACCCCTTCAAGGGATTCATAGCCGTGAGTATATGTATGTATGTTTATTAAACTATACCCAGATTCCAAAAACACTAGTAGTAGCTGAGTAACCGACGGCTGACGACCATTTTTGGATGGCCGAAGGCTTCTAATCGCATCAACAATAATCTGATCACTTTTAATGGCACTTAGCCTCTTATTTTTTTAAAGAAATAAATGCTGATATAGCCCCTGCATCAAGTAGCCGCTAGGTAACTAAACAGTGTCGGTACCTCTTGCTATTTGTAAATCTATGTGAGGGTAATCATAAATAAATGAATCAGTCTTGTTCCTAGCTCGGTGTTTTATTCACGTGTCCTTAATACATTAACATGGCGCAGTCGGTTTTAGCGAACACAGATGTAGTTTTTTAATCATTACATAATTGGTGTGAAGTTTGTAGATAGTACAAACGTGCAGTGTGATAAGCGATACTGTTCGAAATCGTTTACTAACTTTGTTTTGATAAAATGGAATCGATATTGTCCCCGCCGCCGCCATTTAATTTCACGAACAATCTCGTTAATGTGACATCAGGTAATTTATCCGTGCAGTGGAAAAAGTGGAGAAGTGCTTTTAATATATACTTTGATGCGTGCGAGTTAAATGAAAAATCGGAAAAGGTACAAATGAGTATATTGCTGCATGTGATTGGTGAACAGTGTCGGGAAATTTACCAGCAATTCGGGGAAAAATTTGACTCAGTGAAGAAATTACT
>OY755184.1:5964928-6107229 GCA_963576735.1 Bedellia somnulentella | reverse complement strand
GTTAGACACTGGGGCTGACGTGAATGTATTGCCTTATAGTAAATTAGTAGAGTTAGGAATTAGGGAACAAGAATTAAGTTCGTCATCCGTAAGATTAGTTGGGTACTCAGGGGGTGTAATCAAGGTGGTTGGAAAATGCAATTTGAAAGTGAGTCATAAGAATCGCGATTACATATTAGAATTTATTGTGGCCGATGTTCAATCGCCAGCTATATTAGGCCGTGAATCGTGTTGTGAATTAAATGTCGTGCAGTTAGTGCTGGCCGTTAATGAAGATCAAAACGGTGAGTTGACCAGTATTGTATACAAAGAATATGCAGATGTTTTTGAAGGTGTGGGGTGTATGCCAGGAGAGTATAAAATAGAGCTAGATCATAGTATAAGACCTGTTGTACATGCTCCCCGAAAGATACCTTTAGCTTTAAAGGATTGCATTAAAAATAAATTGGACAAAATGGTTAAGGATGGCATCATAGCGAAGGTAGAAGAACCAACGGACTGGGTTAGTAGCATGACGGTGGCGAGAAAAGCAAATGGGGATGTACGTATTTGTTTAGACCCTCGCGAGTTAAATCATGCCATCAAGCGAGAGCATTTCAAGTTGCCAACACTGGATGAAATGGTGGTTAACCTAACTGACGCTAAATACTTTAGTTCGGTGGACGCCAAACAAAGTTTTTGGCAGCTACGTTTACACCCAGAAAGTACCAACTTGTGTACATTTAATACAAGCTTTGGGCGCTATAAATTTCTTCGCTTACCATTTGGTATAACATCAGCATCAGAGGTTTTTCACAAAAAAATGTACGAATACTTTGACGACATACCAGGAGTGTGTCTGTTTGTTGATGACCTCCTTATATATGGAAGGTCAAAAGAAGAACACGACTATAGGTTGAGGAAAGTTTTAGATAGATGTCGCGAGATAAATTTGAAATTAAATAAATCAAAGTGTAAATTTGGCTTAACTGAAATTAAATATCTCGGACACATAATTACGCCTAATGGTATATATCCCGATGGCTCATATACATCCGCTATTCGGAACATGCCTCGTCCAGAGAACGTTAAGGACCTGGAGCGATTTCTGGGCATGATAAATTACGTAGGTAATTTTATACCGAATCTGTCGGAACGAAATTATGCTCTCAGACAACTACTTAAAAAAGATATTGAATGGCATTGGACGTTGGAACATGAAAAATCGTTTAATAGTCTAAAGAGGTGTCTTACTGATGTTCCTGTTTTACAGTATTACAGCCTTAACAAGCCTGTAGTAATAAGCGTAGATGCTTCGAAGAATGGCCTCGGGGCATGTCTTTTACAAGATAATTTGCCAGTTTGCTATGCATCAAGGTCGTTGACGAAAGCTGAGCAAGCTTACGCACAAATCGAAAAGGAACTTTTGGCCTGTGTTTATGCATGTGAGAAGTTTTACACGTACATTTATGGTAGATGCGATATTACCATAGAAACAGATCACAAACCTTTAGTTAGCATAATTAGCAAGCCCGTAGCAACAGCGCCCGCCAGGCTACAAAGAATGTTATTGCGATTACAACCTTATACATTTAAATTAGTTTACAAGCCGGGCAAGTATTTGTTTTTTGCGGACGCTCTCTCCCGCGCTGTGGAGCCGGCGCCCGCGCCGCTGGCCGCCCCCCGTGACCTGCTAGATGAGCGCGCTCAGATCTGTGCAGTCGCGCTTAGTAACCCGCTGATAGACTCCCATTTTGTTTTAATTCAAAAAAGAACACAAGAGGATAGTGAATTACAGATGTTGGCGAAATATATACAAAATGGTTGGCCTGCACATAAAACCCAAATTGCAGATATCATCACACCGTATTGGGCTTATCGGGATGAGCTTTCAGTTGCTTACGGAATGATATGGAAAGAAAATAGAATTGTTATTCCAACATCCATGCGTAAAGAGATGTTAAAAAGGGTGCACATAGGGCATTTAGGTTTAGAAAAATGTAAATTAAGAGCCAGAGATACAATGTTTTGGCCAAACATTAATTCACAACTCGAAGACTATATAAAAAATTGTCAAGCTTGTTTAACATTTAAAAATCAAAATCAAAAGGAAACACTTATTTGCCATGAAATACCAATCAGAGCTTGGTCAAAAGTTGGAGTTGATATATTTCATTTTAAGGAAAACAGATATTTAGCCATAGTGGATTACTATAGCAAGTTTGTAGAAGTAATACAACTGCAGTCCGCTACAACCGAGTACGTAATCAAGCAGTTAAAGGTTGTTTTTAGTCGCCAAGGCATCCCTGACATAGTAATGTCCGATAACGGTCCCGAATTTAGTTCGCATAGTTTCCGTGAGTTTTCTTCTGAATGGTGTTTCGAGCATATCACTTCTTCGCCCCATCACTCGCAATCGAATGGCCAAGTAGAACGAACCATTCAGACAATAAAAAATATACTCAAGAAAACGAGTATTGAAAACGTTGATTTTAGATTAGCACTACTAGAATATTTAAATACCCCTATAAGTGATAAATTGGCATCACCATCAGAACTACTTAATAATAGGAAGTTAAGAGGAATTGTTCCTTGTAATCCACAGCTGCTTAGACCGAAACTCCAAAAGAACGTTAGAAATGAATTATTAATTCGTCAAGAAAAACAAAAAACCTCATATGATAAGACAGCCCGGGATCTATCACCTTTGCGTGTGGGTGACAAGGTCAGAGTTAGAATAGACAAAAAGTGGGTCAGTGGGACTGTTACGTCAATAAGGGGTACTAGGTCGTATCTTATTCAAATGAATTGTGGTGGTACATTAATTCGCAATCGTCGCCATCTCATACGGGACTCCGTAGAACAAGCGAAACATAGTTCAGATAAGCGTATAAAACAAGCATTTCCTTACGATGATATATCGGTGACGTCACCGGCACTCGACGATTCCTCCCGCGCGGTCCCAGTGTCAAATAACACAAATAATAATGGTTATGTAACTCGTTTCGGCAGGGTGGTGAGACCGCCTGATCGATGGGGATCCTACTAGCTGCTGCCTACACATTAACATTTTTATTTGAAAATATTCAAATTGGAAATATGTATATCAGATGAAATAACGCATGCCAAAAAAGTAATAATAATATATGTATTGTAACAAATAATATAGTGAATCAGCACTTATTTTTTCTCATCTTCTTGCCTATACGCTGTTTTCTTTGTAATAAAAGTAATAATAGATAAATAAAGAGTAATTATGATGCATGTTAATTAAATGAGTGTTAACTTTATGCTTTAACAATGAAATTCCGATTATGTTTAAATTATACGTTATTTGGAAATAGTAATTTGAAACAATACTTCCACATAGCATGTCACTTATATAACCTATGTACTATACCTGTCTATGATTATTACAAGTCTAAAATGTAAAAAATAATTGTCAAATATAATTTAATAAATGTTTACCTATCACTTGTCAAAATATATATATATTTTATAATCTTAGTGCTTAAAAGAGTTTTGTTTAAAGCAAAATTATAAGGGTCAATAATCAAGTTAATCAATTATAAACTCTTACCTTATTACATAAATTTCGTACAATATTTTTGTTTAAAACTTTTTACTTCTGTAAAAAATTATACATGTGTTTATGTGATTTATTTTTTTTTTATTAAAGGGGGTTGTCGGTACCTCTTGCTATATGTAAATCTATGTGAGGGTAATCATAAATAAATGAATCAGTCTTGTTCCTAGCTCGGTGTTTTATTCACGTGTCCTTAATACATTAACAAACAGTACAATTGTTTAATATTCCTATTATTTTAAAACTGTGCGGCTATGGCTTAAATAGTCCTTTTGACAAATCAAGCTTCTTCCTACACATCTAATGCTGTGAATGCTGAGAGAAAGTCAGAGGAAAACAAACAAAACAGTGGTTTTACTGTAGTAGATATTGATAGTTTAATAGAAAAAAAAAAGTCAAAAAGTTTATTTTTCTAAATAGAGTTAGATACTATCATTTTTTGAACGTCAAAATTTTAAATTTATCATTAATCCGTTGCTTCGGAAGGTGTCCGTAAAGAGAAGAAGCATCAAAGAAACTCTTTACATTCACATTTTTTCAAAATATGGTTGGTACAATTTCAGTTTATAAACCTGTTTTTACTTTATAAAAGATTTTCTATACGACCAAACCAAACGCTAGTTTGTCATAATTATAAAAAATGTCCATCACAAAAAACTAATCACAACGTGAGAAGATATATATTATACTATACATATATATATAAGATTAAGATAGATATTAACAACACCTTATTTGCAGGTTAATAGCATCAGCCTCATTCGATAAGTCGGTAAAACTATGGGAAGCCGCGACAGGGAAGTTCATAACTACCCTGAGAGGCCACGTGCAGGCCGTGTACATGGTGGCTTGGTCGGCCGACTCCAGGCTCTTGCTGAGTTCTAGCGCTGACTCCACTTTGAAGGGTAAGGAGAAAGTAAGAATTATACATAAAAAAAATTAGACTTTGTTGTGCATAAAACCCCATGTGGGGATTTTTTTATTAATCAATCAAGGAAAGAAAAATTTCGATACCAGCAGCTCTTGAACCCGCGACATCGCGGTCTACGCCCTGGTCGCTCTGCCAACTGAGCTATGGTGCCAAATAACCACAGTTGCGAAATTTGTCTGGTGTAAGCGTCCTCTACCTCCAAATTTTTACATGTTCGGGATTCAGGATGTCGCGGGTTCAAGTCCTGCTGGTGTCAAAATTTATCATTGATTGATTAATAAAAAAAATAGTTTTTGCGTTGCTATTGATATTTTATAATAAGACAAATGTGTTATTCATTAGCGGCTCCAGAATCATACATGATAGATAATTTGTTCTTATATATATTTTAGTGTGGAGTATGAAGACGAAAAAGTTGGAATTAGACTTACCGGGTCATGCTGATGAAGTGTACGCAGTGGATTGGTCTCCTGATGGTTCCTATGTCGCTTCCGGGGGCAAAGACAAGGTCTTAAAATTGTAAGTACAAATCATTCATCAATATAATCGCTTAACATTATTGCTAATATTTCTAGGTGTTTAATTGAGCTGGGCGAGACGAAGTCGAGCGATGATATCATACGCGGGTAGGCCACTTCTTTGTGATCGAACTTCTCTGGAACCGCTCGATCGGTTTCAACCTAATTTGGCACAGTGATCAAGTGGACATTGCTTAGTGTCGCATGTCTTGATCCAACCTACCATTGAGGAATAATCTAATCACAGAAAACCCCTTACTTAACTCGCTCAGATCAATTAATTTCAATCGCAATTTGCATTGAAGTCCTAGTTATCTTTACTAGAAGTCATTGAGGGACCGGAATTCAACCATAGTTTCAATGAGACAATATAACTTCCTTGCTAAATACAAATAGTAGTTTCAAACTATGATATATCTATTCTGAATTCGACCATATACTTTATGAATAAAAAATAGTATAGATGCATATGAGTCAAATAAATAGTATGGTATGTATGTATGAGATTTTTCTTATAAAAAGCATTATGCATTTCATTTCTTTATAAACTAAAAGTTCGAGATATTTTGTAAGCCATAGTTTCCAAATAAGAAATTCTTCAGCTACTTTTCGAAGATGAGTGAGTAAAATAATAGAAAGAAAACCCTCACTGCTCTTCATAGCTAGTCCGTGCGCTCAATTTTCGTAAAAAAATTATAAAGTTTTGGCTTCACGTACTTACATATGCAGACTGCTTTCCTTGGTCACACCATAACTCGATAAATACACAATACTCTTATAGATATATTGACATGCTTGCATGCATGCTATAGTGTCTACACGGCACAAACATACTCAATACAAAATTACGATTAGAAAATATCTCAACTTTTTGTTTACTGCAATAATAAACTCTTTTCTCTTTGTTTCAGATGGCAACATTAACATAAGAAAATGTAATAAATTTTATTCTCTACTGTTTTGTTTCTTTCAACTTCAGAATTTGGACCCTTTAGGCCCTATATTTTTGACCCTTAGTGCCACACATTACATAATAATTGATGTATTGTAAATGATATATTGAAGCAAGAGACCTTTCGACCATAAAACTTAACATAGGACACCATCGTTCATATCTTTCTAAAATTTTATATTAACAATATAATGGGCGTGCAGCTCCTCACGAGGCGGTTATAATATTACCGATTGTGACTCGATAAATAAGTTGTGGAGGAAAAGGGAAGATCTTCCGCCAGGCGGTGGTATGCCTGGGGACCGCGGTCCAACTGTATTAAGTTGGAACTTGTATATATAGTAAACATTTTAGAAACTTCGATTGCGCGATGTACGATTTGTATGGCGAATCTTGATGACGCGTGTGACGTATATCGCTTGGTTACGTGTTGCTGTGGAATGTGATTCTTCTTGCACTGTCAGCGTTTCTATGTAGTGCGCGTCATTGTGTACTGACAGCGCGTCGCTACATAAGTTAATAAGTAATTGGCTGATTCAATGTTCTAACTCTTGTTATTGTTAGTCATACATTTGCTTCGCTTAAGTCAGTGGTAATAAACTGAACCCCTTACGGACGTTAGACCAACAACGCTCTTGTGACATGCATTTCCAGTTCTGCAGATATATCGCACCTTCGGTGGTACAAGGGCACAACTGCACTTTTTGTAGTTTTTTCAGGAGAGCCATTTTTAAGTTTTTTTGCATTCAATGTTTTATTATTTAGCTTTGTTTTGGGTCAAAATTAATGTTATTTGCACGAAATACGACGAATGTATCTGCGAATATGGCCATGTACTTTACATGTAACAAATATTTTTTTGTTTATTCATATTAAAAAAAAACAAGAAGAGGTGTACATTTATGTGTAAACAAATACGAACTTATGTTGATAAAATCTATAAGATGTCTAGCAAAAACCCTTTGGGACTTCCCTTAAAATACATATTCATACATACATATTCTCACGCCGTTAGTTCCCATTGGGGTAGGCAGAGACTATCGATCGCCACTTTGTACGATCCTGGCAAACCTCTCTAGCTTCATTCACATCCATCAATCTTTTCATACATGCTTTTATTCTTCGTACTTCGGACACCTGCCTTTTTGAGCACATTTTCTATTTGATCTAAATGTGTCCTCCGAGGTCGTCCTCTACTAACATTACCTTCCACATTGGCTCTATAGGTCTCTTTCACCACTTTACTGTCATCCATCCTCTCTATGTGCCCAAACCATCTCAACATTCCTTTTTCTATCTTTCTTACAATATCATCTTTTACACCACACCTTTCACGAATCACATCATACCTCACACGATCACATAACCTTACATTACAAACTTTTCTGAGGGATCTCATTTCTACTGCATTCACTCTGCTTTCATGCTTCTTCTGCCACACCCAACACTCACTGCCATACATAAGTGTAGGAACGAGGACAGCATCATGCACAGCCATTCGGGCCTTTTCGGACACCGATTGACTAGACATGAGACTATCCAGTGCTCCATTTACCGCATTACCCTTTTTTACTCTTCTTTCAATGTCTTCATCACACTTTCCATCCCTAGTAAACAAACTTCCCAGATATACAAACTCTTTCACTTGTTCCACTTTCTTACCATTGATCTCAATCACGCATTCAGTCATATTCTCCTCTCTCTCGAAAACCATGGTTTTGGTTTTATCCACATTCACTCTCATTCCTTTCCTTTCAAACGACGCACATGCAATATTCATCATCTCTTGCAACTCTTCAACCGACGATGCAAGTAACACTTGATCATCAGCATATAAGAGGCATTTGATGACGAATCCACCCATTCTCAGTCCATAATCACTTTCACGCAACTCTATCAGAGAGTCATCCATGAACAAGTTGAAGAGCCACGGAGAAGCTACACATCCCTGTCGGACACCCCTAGAGATACCGAACCAGTCTGTGTTTTCCCCGTTTATTCTTACACATGCACTAGAATCCTCATAGAGTGATACCAATGCACGTATAAGTTGGCTCCCCAAGCCGAACTTGGATAACACCTCCCACAAATACTTCCTTACCACCCTATCATACGCCTTCTCTAAATCTATGAAGGAGCAATACACCTTTCGATTCTTGGCTAAGAACTTTTCAGTGATGCTTCTTAAAGAGAAGATTTGATCCATACATCCCATTCTCTTTCTAAATCCTGCTTGCACATCCCAAATTTTCTCATCTGTTTCATTCATCACTCTTTCAATCAATACCTTTGCATACAATTTACCGACAACACTGAGTAGGCTGATTCCGCGGTAGTTTTTAGCTTCCTGGTGTGACCCTTTTCCTTAATATAAGGGACAATTACTGCCCTGCACCAATCTCGTGGTACTTTACCACTCGACCAACACTTTTGAAAAAGGAAGTACAGCCAGGAAGCCACCAACCCTTTACCAGCCCTCAGCATTTCGATACTTATCCTATCATACCCTGCCGCTTTCCCTACTTTCATACTTTTCAATGCTTTCATTACTTCTTCCATACTAATCTCACTGTCACTACTGTCACCCAATACCTAATTCCAGTCAAGATTGCTGCCAATTGGCGAAGAAATAGGTGAATCCTCTTTTTCAAAGAGTCCCTTAAAATATCCTAAAATTTGCCTCAATATTAACGTTGCAAAATCTTTGTTTATATTGGTAATCATTCAGTTTTTACTTACAAAAGAACGTTTTATAAATAAATAAAATAATATTAACAAACATGAAACTTTAAACAATCGTCATAGTTATTCAGGCACAGACAGTTTTTGTCACTTTGCAGCAAATCTTCAACAAAAAAACTATATAAAAGAAAACGTATCTCCGAACGAAACGAAAAATAATAACAGCAACGATACTTTCTTACAAAACTTTGATTTTGAAGGCAAGAAATATCTGTAACTTTACGCATATCTATTATCCAGTTGCCACTGTTTTTTACCCATTTACAGATACATAGGTACTAAGATTAACTATCATCTAAAATAATAATTCTATTGTCTTTTAAATAGATATTAAAATTTAAAAAAAACGGCCTCATCATAGAATTTAGGAAGTACATATATTAGAGTCATTCAGTTGACGAATGTCTTCTTTTTTCTGTTAGTGAGTGGTAAGTTCTTAGTATACAACCGTTTAATATAATATATTTTATTTGCCTTTTATTGCCAGCACGGCCTATTTTGACTTTTGCCTCCGTCCAGGTCTGAGAGTTATAGGTGTTTCTATATTGATATGCCTCTGAGCGTTTAGAAAATGTTATGGTCTTCATTTCTTTCAACTTAATACTATTTCTATTCTGCTGTGTAGTGCCGGCTTAGTATAGCACTACCCCTTTTCTTCCGGTGGGTGTACGTAAGAGGCGACTAACGGTATTGGGGGCTTTTAAGGGATTTTTGGGCAATGCGGTTGGAGACCCATCACCAACACCTTGACCTTTACTTTACCATCTTTTTCCCCACACAATTTTCCAAAAGTGGCTGAGAAATTTCTAATTCCTTGGCTCTGGCTACCCCTTCTAGGGATTTATAGCTGTGAGCATGTGTGTGTGTGTGTTAATACTATTTCCATCAACATTCTTGTTGAGATTCAAATTTGTTTCATCAGCCAATAACATAAAGTCAAAGAAAGAATCGAAATTCATTTCATTCATAGACTTTCAAGGCGTTGTTGCCACGTTTTTTGGTATTTCGAATAAAACTTACATACTGAGCTAAAAAGTATATAGGTCCTGCTTTTTTATTCCGTTTAAAGTTTTTTACCGAATGAACTGCATCAGCTTTGTTTTGAGTATAACTTTAATGAGGCGCTATAAAATAATAAAAATATTGGAAGTACAAAGTCACAAATTATGCAATGGCTTTGTCTCTCCAACATTAGCTTATGAAAAAGGCATAAGTGAGCTAAATATGACTTTGTCACTCAAGGAATATTAAAGGGCATATTTACCTTTGTGGCTTTGGCGCTCCAAGATAGAGCCAGTTCATGCAGGGGTTACGGCGCAACTGACCAATCCAATGAGACGATGTCGCGCCAAAACTCTCGCTCTTCCGACCCAAAATGACACTAATGCTATCTAGCGACTTTTAAACTGAATCTAATAGGTATCTTTGTTCCAGCAGATAGAGAAGTGTTTATAAGGCATTTCTGCATATTTAACCATATTTTGTAAGATGTGCCCTTGTACCACCGAAGGTGCGATATTATCATGTAGGAAAGGAATATTTTATATGCCGTATTTGTACTTGCCAAAATGCCGCATATGTGTTATTACTAGGCAAGTAATAGGAGTTCATAGACTCAGTACAAATATCCTTAACGCAGGGTTGCGCTGTAATGTAAGGTATGTGGTCGGCATCGGGTATATGTGAAAGCTCCAAACATGGAAACTACGTCAAATACTAGATACAAAAAAAAATAAAAGAGGGTATTTTATGGACCAGTTTTTTATTGAATATTTGATTGAATCACATCGTAAAAAAAATGCAAGCTTTGATGTGTCTTTCTATTATAACATGTTTTTTTTCAAAATGCCAGCACCTCTGTTATGGCAGGTAAAATATGGTAAATAATAATCTATCTATCAGCACTTCATGAAAACTAAAAAGTGCAGTAATCTTTATATTCACCTCATATATTCATTTATGTTAAAATAAATAAGTTTAAAAGCAAATTGACATTCAATACTTAAGACATATTAATATTGCCTTGTTTACCACCACTGGCTGTGTAGATAATTTGCAAAGTCACATTTTAATTAATGCTTACATATACTCACAGCTATAAATCCCTAGAAGGGGTAGCCAGAGCTAGAATAGAAATTCCTCAGCAAGTTTTGGAAGTTAAGCGGGAAAAAGATGGTAAAATAAAGGTTTTTGGTGATGGGTCTCCAACTGCATCACCCAAAAATCTATTAAAAAGCCCCAATACTTTAATTTAGTCGCCTCTTAGGTCACCTACAGGTAGAAAAGGGGTAGTGCTATTCTAAGCTGACACTACACAGCTAACAAGGGTTCCTCAATCTCAAACATCAATTAAACAAAATAAATAAAACAAGTAACTTAGTAAGGTGTATTTTAGGAGAATATTAATATCTATTTTTAAAGACTTTTGTAAAATATTGTGTAAACCTACATAATTAAATACTACATCAATCAGCATATTTATATTATTGAATTTTGATGCTCTTTTTGACATTTGCTTTAATTCCAGAAGCTTCACCACCATATCGACTAACTTCTGTTCTGGCTTCTCTAACTGCTCCTTTCCTTCGTATTTTTGCTTTTCTGAATTTCATCTTATGTTTCACTCTTGGATTTCTTTGTTCCTTCTTTCGATGTGGTGTCAAGCCCTTATTTTTAGCCATTTGATAAGTTATCTGTCTTTTATCAACTACATCATCCATCTTTGATAATTGTGATGATGTTGAAGGCTTGTTTTCTAATTGCATGGGTTCTTTGCCAACATCATCATTGTCTGAGAAGCCTGATTCATCTGATTCACTATTTGCTTTAGTGGTGGCATCTTTGGTCTCATCATCACTCTCTTCAAATTCATTTTCATCATCAGACACACCGGTGTCTTCTCCATTGTCTTTCTCCAATGTTTCAATAAGTTTTAACTTTTTATGTTCTGCATCATTTCCACTTTCACCATTTTTACGTTTCTTAGAGGATTTTTTATCCCTAGATAGTTCAGTTAATTCAAGAGCTACCTTGTTGTTGATAGCTTGCAGTATGCTGTCAATTTGAGGTTTTATTACATCAACATAAATAGGTTCCATTTTATTAAGCATTTGTCTGTATTGGTACAACTTTTTGATAACTGGGTGATTTTGAATATTTATTTTTTGGCTTTTTAACAGCAAATAGTAACTGATATTTGTGCAGTAGTTTAATATTATATCATAGTTAGTTTTTACAAAGTTGGATGCTGGACAGTGAGGCAATTTTCCATCTTTAACAAGATCTAAAACAGGTTGCAGATTATCTTTAGCCACTGTTAATTTAGATTTAAAATCATCTATCAAACCAGATATTTCGGGACTTTCTTTTTCCAAAATTTGCAATTTTTGCCTTTTAGACATAACAGTTAAATCACTTTTTATCACATCCACATCTTTTGACTCAATTTCTTTGCTTTTGTTGGAAAAGAACTCTAATGCAAAATCATCTTCTCCTAATTGCTCTAAGAGACGTTTCTGCAAATTTTTAGCTTCTTCCTCTTCCATCAACGCCGCTTCTTCATCATCACCAAACCCACCATAGTCTTGATCAACATAATCAGTAGCATAGTAGGATCTTTTTTGTTTTCCCCATGCTTTAGGATCTGGCAAATCATCATCTGATTTCTCTTGACCTTCAATATCACTATCGGCTATCCCTAAATCATTATTTTCTGATTCATTATCTGAATCACTGAATCCATACACTTCATCTTCACTTTCTGAGTTCTGTTTTTTCTTCTTAAGTTTGTCAAGTAACCTTTTATCATTAGCAGAATATTCATTTTCAGAATCTGAAGGATCATAGTTATCTTGAATATCATATTTAGAGTTGATTCTGGAAGGATAATTTATTGAAATTAATTATGTGGATTAATATAGTAAATATGATAAGCATAGATCGGATAATCGGATGCATATTTACCTAAAGTTGACCAGCGGCTTAGTATGGAAAGCACTTCTTTATCGTAAAGATTTCGGAATTGATGCATTTAATGTTCGGAATATAGAATTGATGCATTTAATGTTCGGAATATAGAATTGATGCATTTAATGTTCGGAATATAGAATTAAATGTATTTTCATCAACTCTTAAGTTAAAGGTGGAGCAACTTTATTTAATAAAAAATAATAATGTATTTTTGTCTTTTTTTAGCACATGCTACCCTTTTTCTTTCACCTTTCAAATACTTAATACATATTTGCATCAACGTTTAAAATTCAGTTTAAGTGCAGATGCTTGCGAATATCCATTATGAATGTAGGTAACCAACTAACTCGTAAATTCGTAATTTGTTTTATATCCGATTAGTTCAAAATCCCTGATTTTTTTCGAATCCCGACATTGAAAAAGACAATTCCGAAAAAAGAAGCCGTCTCCATATTTTCTTAGCCAAAAAATAAGTTTAGGTAAATATGCATCCGATTATCCGATCTATGATAATAAGTAAGTGCAATAGTAAAAGTAATAGTTTTGCAGTGTATTGTGTGGCTACTAGACAACTTAGAGTATGGGGCTTAGTCATGATTGAGCAATGTGGCTGGAAACCCATCACTGACAATTCATTTTTTTTCAATTTACTTTTTAATCAATTCCAAAGTGGAATAGGATATTTTAACACCGAAGGCTCTCGCAATTTGGGTTTAATATCTGTGAGTTTTTTATGTAAAATATTAATTCATTTTTTGGCAGTCACTTGGTTGTGAAGATCTTTAATTTGGGTAAATGTGTTTGATGTGTAGTGTCAGGTGATCGTAAGAGGCAACTAAGGGTGTAGGGGCTTTTTAAGTGATTTTTGGGCCATGTGGTCGGAGACCTGTCACCAAAAACATTAATTATTACCATCTTTCCCCCAATCATCATCCAAAAGTGGCTGAGGAAATTCTCATTCCAAAGCTCTGGCTACCCCGTTAAGGGATTTATGGCCGTGAGTATATGTATTTGTTAATAGTAAGTGGCAAAAAATATTTTTTCTACCAAAATATTAATCTATGTTCAATAATATTCATTTACAGCTACTATTTAATGATATTTTGTTCATCTGTTTAATGATATTTTGGCTGTGAGCACATCACAAAATATTGAAAAAAGAAGGTCCTGACAACCCTTATAGACATGATTAGAATAATAGTGACTTAAATCGACTAGAAATGATGCTCAGGATCAGTTTGTAGTTACTCAACAAAGTGTTTATTAACAGTTCTGTGAGTGGCAAATCTTCACAAAACTGGCAGAAAAAGCAAGACATAAAAATATGGCATAAGAAACTCTATACATAAATACCTGATCTTATCACCCATTTTAATCTATTTCATCTAAAAAGTTTTTAACATAGGTAATTTTTTACGATGTCACGGTGCACGCGGTAGCTAGTTTTTTTATACACAACATGTGTGTGTATGAACTGAATAACTTCTCAATGGTTTCAAGACATAGCCATATTTAAGAATAGGTTAACTATAACACGATAAAAAAATAAATTTAATCAATTACACCCGTATTTAAAATAATTAGTAATTGGCGAAGAGAAGAAGGCGTGTTAGTTTATTTGACAATTCAGTCCACTCCACAACTACAACTCCACAGATTAGATACAGTGTTGCCAACCGTTACAGACAAAATCCCCCAAGAAAATCCTAAAATACCCCTAAAAACCCCTAGGTTTTTTAAATGCTTATATCTCCAAAAAAAACTGTGCTGTTGTGTCGGCTCAGAATAGCACTGCCCCATTTCTTACAGTGGGTGTACGTAAGAGGCGACAAACGGTATTGATGCAGGGATTTTTGGGCGATGAGGATAGAGACCCATCACCAACCACCTTTATTTTACCATCTTTTCAAAACTCACTTTTTTTAAATATTATTGTATATATATTATTAAGGGGAAAAGGCCTAAACCCAGCAGTGGGCAGCTGTTGCTGTCTGATGATGATGATGATAATCTCACTGTATTCTAAAATTAAGATAACATTTTTTTATAAACCGTTCATAAAACAATACAACTGTTTTAATTTACAAAATGCTATCTCAGTACCTAGAACTAAAAAAATCCCCTATATAAACCCCCAAAATATTTCTGCCCCTAAAAATACCCCTTTCAACAGTTCTTCCCCCTAAATTTAGGGTGAAAACCCCCAAGTTGGCACCACTGATTAGATACTCTATTCCCAATTCAACTTTTGGTTAATGGCTTCTATTGTGTTGGCCATAATAACCTCGCCAGTGTCGAGAAATAGAGGAAAGCTATGGACAATATAGCATTCTAAAAAGATTTTGGGGTTTTAGTACTATTGTTCAGAATTATTAGTACCTGTACCATTCTTTGGGAAATACGACGAGAAGCCTTAGTTTAGGAGATTAAAATTTATTCTGACATTGAATGTCCGGACACTGGCAGTAGATTATAAAATCAACATATAAACCAAAATATTAGACAATTGTTTGTTTTTTATTTTATTACCTCAATCAAATCTGTCATTTCGACGCGAATTGAAATACGTGTAATAAAATAAATGATTTAGTAAAAGTAAAATTACAGAAATGAGGTTCTTAGTCCCTTTAATTTGTTTCTGGCTCGCGGTAAATTGTGATGAACATACCCATTCGTATAAGGATGGTGAACAAGTAGTATTATGGATGAATACCGTTGGGCCATATCACAATCGTCAAGAAACTTATGCATATTTTTCATTACCGTTCTGTGTCGGCACAAAAGTTACCATTGGGCATTACCACGAGACTCTATCCGAAGCACTTCAAGGAGTTGAATTGGAATTCAGTGGACTAGACATAGCTTTTAAAGAAAATGCTCCATCTCAGAAATTCTGTGCTACCGAGTTGAATGAACAGCATTACAAAGCTTTAGTTTACGCTGTGAAGAATCATTACTGGTACCAGATGTATATCGATGATTTACCTATATGGGGCATAGTTGGAGAGGTAGATGGTGATAATTACTACATTTGGACGCATAAGAAGTTTGATATTGGGTACAATGGAGACAGGATTGTTGAAGTAAACTTAACTGCTGAAAATAAACACCTACTTACACCTGATGCGAAGATACCTTTTACTTATGAAGTTAATTGGAAGAAAAGTGATATTCATTATGAAGATAGGTTTGATAAATACTTGGATCCCAACTTCTTCCAACATAGAATTCATTGGTTCAGCATATTCAATAGCTTTATGATGGTTATATTTTTAGTTGGGCTTGTATCAATGATATTAATGAGAACTTTGAGAAAAGATTATGCAAGATATTCTAAAGATGATGATTTGGACGATCTTGAAAAAGATTTAGGAGATGAGTATGGATGGAAGCAGGTACATGGTGATGTGTTTAGACCAGTTCCTCATCTTGCCTTGTTTTCAGGCCTTATTGGTGCTGGCTACCAACTAACTGTTGTAACACTTGGTGTAATCATATTTACTATTTTTGGTGAATTATACACAGAGAGGGGATCATTGCTCTCAACTGCAATCTTCATTTACGCAGCAACATCACCTGTTAACGGTTATTTTGGAGGATCATTGTATGCCCGAATGGGTGGTAAACTATGGATAAAGCAGATGCTTTTGTCGGCATTTTTGATGCCTGCTCTAGTTTGTGGAACAGCATTTTTCATAAATTTCATAGCCATGTATTATCATGCCTCCCGTGCTATTCCATTCGGTAGCATGATTGCCGTCATGTCCATTTGCATCTTTGTGATCTTACCTCTTACTCTGGTGGGCACTGTACTTGGGCGTAACTTAGCAGGCCAACCTGATTACCCTTGCCGGATCAATGCTGTACCAAGGCCAATTCCAGAAAAAAAATGGTTTATGGAACCATTAATAATAATCTTAGTTGGTGGAATTCTACCTTTTGGATCAATATTTATTGAAATGTACTTTATCTTCACTTCATTTTGGGCTTACAAAATATACTATGTATATGGATTTATGTTGCTAGTGTTTATAATTCTTATGATTGTAACAGTTTGCGTCACAATTGTATGTACTTATTTCCTTCTCAATGCTGAAGACTATCGCTGGCAATGGACAAGCTTCCTGTCGGCTGGCAGCACTGCTTTGTATGTCTACCTTTACTCATTTTATTACTTTGTATTTAAGACTAAAATGTATGGGCTATTCCAAACCACTTTCTATTTTGGATATATGGCCCTGTTCAGCTTGGCTCTGGGAATTATTTGTGGTACAGTAGGTTACATTGGGACTAATGTTTTTGTTAGGAAAATATATGCTACAGTCAAAATAGATTGAACATCTTTAGAGCATATGACATTTGATTTTGTTTGAAATTGTATGTTTGTTTAATTCACATCTTTGAGAGGTGGTTATGTAGGAGGAATGCTTTTGTTAATATTAATGTTTTTGTTCATTCCACTATGGGGATTGGTATTACTTTACGGATTAAAACTGAGTGATTTGGTGAATTAAATGTCATCTTAATTTTAAGTGTGTATAAAATATTCCCCAGAGATTTGTTATGCTTTATGTAAAATTTATTTTATTAAAATTTTGTTTTACTGTGGTTTTTTAATGTAAGTCTTATATATAAGACAGTTTATTTATATGAATGAGCAATTGTGAATGTGGGATTTTACTGCAGTCAAAAACTAATTAATGTATTTCCATGTATATATTAGAGTTACGTAATTATTGCATTTTAATAAACATATAGTACTAAATTATAAGAGTTAGAAATATTATCTCAATGCCATCCATCATGACATGTAATAGAAATGTCATCAATAAAAGTGTTTTGAACTTAGTAATGTTTTTGACATCACAAAATAAAACACGATATCTTGTCAATGTTGTTTATTCTTCTCCTGTAACAAATGTGTCAACATCCACTGCTGCTTTCTTGGATTTCTTTCCTCCGGGAGTGTTTGAGAAGAAATTAGATGTAGTCCGTTTCCTAAGTGCGGCTATGTCTTCGTTCTCATCAGTTTGTTCAGCCCACTCCAGCACGAGTCTGCGGCCGTACAAGTGAGTAGATGAAGACACGGCGTCAAACGCACTCTGTCGGAAAGTATGCATTTGTCACTAGGTGTTTAGAAGTAATAGGGGGCAAGGTATAAAATTGCTTCTCCTAGCATTATATTAATATGAAGATGAGCAATAATACAATGTAAGAATAATAGGAGTTGCTAGCACTGGTAATATTTTATAAGGGGCCGATAAAATATTCACATAGGAACGGAAAATAATCACATGATATGTGTGTATTATAAAGGATGTCTTATCAAATTAAGAGTACATAAAATGCTAAGTAAAACTAACAAAAAGGGAGAAATACTATGCTATCAATAGATAAGCAATACCCAAAACTATGTAAAAATTGTTTATTATAACTATTTCATTGTTATGTGACATTAAATTACCTTTGCATCTGCTTTCGAATAATAATCAACAAAAGCAAATCCTCTATGTTGGTCAGCCCCTGGAGTTAGCTTTTTTGGAAGTCTCAGTGTTTTTATCTCCCCGAATGCCCTGCAAAATTTAAATAATCTCATTTATATTGCAACATCTCTAAATATTTAATTTTCGGCATCCAATTGTATCCCTGCTCATTGCAAGTAATCTTCTGTACAATAAAAATGGTTAAATGTGTTGCTAAGCGCAAAACTAGAAAACAACTTGACAGCTTATAATTTGGACAAGGTTCTTAGCTATAGGAAAAATTGAAAAGTAGTGAGGATAATATGAAAGAATTTTATTTTCTTATCACATTACAGAGCTCCTCAGCGGGTCTGCTAAATATGACAATTTAATAAAATCCATCAAGTGAATGTCTATAAATTTTCGACGTCAGCTAGTCCAAATATAAGTATGAAATGCGTAGTTTCAAATCTTCTTATGGTCTGCTAAACCAAGGTCTTCATATTGCTTTCTCATACAGTTTTTCACGACTATCGGTAGTTTTCAAACAAAGCTTTCTACGTTCTTCAAGTTCTATAAGATTAAGTGCCTAACACATAGAACCTTTCCACACTACGTTTTTGAATCAACGTTTGGTAGCGATACAGATGAGATACAAACGCAGGCCACGCCACAAAAAAAATATATGCAAATGCAAAGGCACTAAATTGTTTATGTAAGCTAAATATTATTGTATTCTTTTATGCAGTACCAATACTTCTGAACTCACATGGCAAGCGCCATCTAGTTTCCAGAGAAGGTACCCACTCTTGGTATTGGTACCTCTGCCAACCCCTTTGGGGATAAACGGCGTGAACGTTTATGTTATGTTATGTTTTATGCAGTCTTGTGTCGGTTTGACAGTTTTATTCTGTCTTCCCATGGGTATAGCTGCATTCAACTGAGGTTACCCAGCCTTTCCAGTGTATGGTTATCACGGCTTATAAATTGTAGATTCTAAAGCTCTGGTACCCTTTTCCATATTATAGCCTTGAGAATATGTACGTTAATCAAAGTGTTTTACCGATGGGCGTTAACGACTTACGGCACACCAAAGAGTCATTTTTACAATGGGTCTGAGAATAAGGTTCAGATTTACCCAAAAGGTTATTGGGAGGGCTATGTTATAAGTTTCATACGTAAACTAATCTGTAACGAGATCAGTAGAAGAACCGGGGTAATTAATTAAGCCCAAACAGTTCCGACCTTAAGTGACCATGGAAAGGACAATAGGCTGAGCTCGATGGTCATTGAGAGCTATATACATTCATAAAATAGATGCTGGCGAATGCCACTTTGAATAAATCAGTGTTCAAAACAATATAAAAACCCATAGAAATTATAAAATAAAGTGGTCACCACCATTCTCTACATACCTGAATATCTCGTGTATTTCGTTTCTGTTTGCTTGGAAGGGGACATTTCGTACTAAAATCTTTGTGCCGTTTTGTTTGATGTCTTTACTTGACTTCTTGGAAGTTTGGATTTCGTTTCTGAAATAAAATGATTTAATTAGCGCTAATGAATCACTATGTAATGCGTGGTATTGTGAAGAATATTATTTAGCATAATATTAAGTGAAATATTTCAGAAATTGTTTTCTAGAATATTTGAAACAATAGAGAAGAAATTCAATTCAATAACATTTTTTACTTGCTGTGATATCTCAGTGGGGAGAGGCGTGGGTTCGAGCCTTTGTCCTTACCTTAAGTCAAATGTGTGGTTAATTTATCAAGGTATTAATTCATTTGTCAGGCTTTTGTACAGAAGCGGCGAGAGGCCTGCCTGGCCTGGCCAAGCAAAACGTGGGTACTCTGAGCACCTCTACCACCCCCACATGACAGTTTAAGATTTTGAAGCTAAACGGCGCGCATACTTAACGAATATACAAAGTTGGTATATTTTATGGGCAGACAATGATTAATGATATTTAAACATTGACGTCAATGATAACAGAAATATAAATATTGAATAAATAAGCACATGTGGACAACTACTGTAGTAACAGCACACATGTACACCCAGACACGTCACGCGACACCGTCACAGTCTGTTTATTGTACTTTTAATTAGATATTGAAATAATTATGTCATATGTAATTGCACTTATTTATATTATGAACATTATATGCTTTGTAGTGTCGGCTTAGAATAGCAATATCTTATTTCTACCCGTGGGTAATCGTAAGAGGCGACTAAGGGTATAGGGTTTCTGAAATGATTTTTGGGCGATGTGGTTGGAGACCCATCACAAACAGTTGTTATTATTATCATTTTTTCCCCACTTAACGTCAAAAGTGGCTAAATTATTCTCATTCGAAAGCTCTGGCTACCTCATTTAGGGATTTATAGCCGTGAGTATATGTATATGATATGCGGTCTCGAAATAAATTTTATTTATTAAATAACTGCTTCTCATTGTATTGTACTGGATTAAATGTGTAAATTGTATTAGTAAAAACATTAGCGCTTACTGAATAAAAAGACTGTTTCCTACGTCATTTCGCGGGTAAAACTTATTTGATGAATATAATTGTTTCTTAGTCTCGAATTTAATTTATATACGTATTGTATAATATAGTGTTGAGTAATTCAATGAATTTGTTTACTTTGGGGCTAACCTTGAAATGAAATGTATTAATTGGCGAGCATTCTCGGTAAATTAAGGTTTTGCATATCCATCAGTACCTACGAACGAGTGGCGCCACACTACTGTGCAAACAATGTTTTCAAATTATATTTATTACGTTCATTATGTTTTAAGGGCCTTGGGTTGACTAAACGTATATGTCCGTATATATTTAATTATAAAATTTTTATTAATTCTAAGCTAAAACACATTTTAGTGATAACATTATAATCGAATTGCACTTATCTTGTATATATAATGATTAATAGTTGAGTTAAGTAGTAGTATGTTTATACTATGCTATTCAATTGAAAGTACATTTCACGCTGTTAGTTACTACTGGGACAGTCAGAGACTAGCGATCGGTTGTAGCACTAGCATTAATTATTACTAATGATTTTTTTATTCTTATTGGATAATACACATACTATATAAATACAATTTCAAACACACCTTCAGCATACTCACTAAAATATAAATATGTGACCATAACATGGTTTAGCCAGTATAAATGAAACGTACTCATTACCCTGTCTCACTTAGCCAGGCAACTTGACATTAAACATAGACATAAGCAGCAAGTAAAAACCAAACTTACGTGTTTCCTCTTTCTGATCGTTTTATTTCCAATGTCTTGCCATCTAAAGTGGAACCTTGCAAAGTTTTCAATGCTTCGTTCGCATCCTCTTTTCTACAGAACTGCACAAAACCGTACCCCATTGAGAGCAACTGCCCAGCATTGCGAGGATCTTTCTTTCTCGCTATCGTCACACTGTGTATTCTGCCGCAACACGTGAAATGCTAAAACATAATTTTGATTACTCATTAGTCATGTTATATATCAGAAACAATTTGACAAAAAACCTATTGTCAAATATCCTACCATACTTAGCATAAAGAATCGTGGCATACAATGCAAAAAAATGTGCGAATGAGACAGCCTACGTCTCGTTCTCCCTTCCACATACACTGGTAATGAGTGAGTTACAAAGTCATACAGATCGTACATATATATATATATATATATATATATATATATATATAATCACGCCATTAGCTCCCATAGAGATGTGTCTTTTTTAAATACGTATCTTATAACACATTTTTTTTGCTATGTTATCGCACTCGCATTATACTCGTTGGCACGTCTTTCACATTATAATACAGAACTGAATTATAGAACCGTCTGCCACTAGTCTTTGCGTCCAGAATTATTTGCGACTCACGAAGCTTTATAGATATGACTATCCTTTTTCTTGTTTTGCAATCGCATAGCAAAAAGCAAACGGCTGAAGTCCTAACGTCATACATATTTTTTAAAACTACTAAGGGTACATTTGAATCATGTAAATATTTGTATTTTGTAAATCGCCATACGACATTAAACGAGAAATCTTCAAAACTGTTTATCACTAACACACGGTCACATTTTAATTGATGCTTATATATTATTATACTTACTTGTCTCAAAGCAGCGTCCGTTGTTTTGAAATTTAGATTTTTTACGAACAGTGAAGTGTCATTTTCTGGCTCCTCCATAATCTCACTCTCTTCCTCCTTCTTCTGTGGCACTTCTTCTGGCTCCACTCTCTTATCTTCTGTTGAAACCGCAGGGTTCTCTGCTCTTATCACCTTAGGTTCTTGATCAGTTTTAATAAATATATTTTCTGGGGCCCATTCTAAATATAACGGTGAAGTTTTGAACTGAGAATATGCTAGTTTTGTAAACGCTTTTTTAGCTTCGAAAGGTTCTACAAAGTCCACTAACGCTGTGATGCCATGTTCTGGGAGAATAAATCGAGCCAAAGGGCCAAATTTGACAAACAAGGCTCTTAATTCGTCTTCGCTAGTATTTGCTGGTAGATTTTTCACTAATATACATGTTTTTGATCTTCTTTTTGTCATCTGAAAGGAATAACCTATTAAATACTGTCGCTATAATCAATCTGAAAGGCAATCGATATCAACATAATTTCCATTTCTTTTTTATTTCAACCAAAGATATACAAAACGAATCAAGGTAGGGGCACTGACATTACAAATTGAAGTTTGGTTATGTTAGTGACTATTAAATAGAAACATTTCATTCATGATGAAGTAGCAAGTACCATCACAAGCAAACACGAAGGGTACTCACATCATTGAATGCTTCTAAATATACTCCATTTCTCTCCAAGAAAGCCTTAGTCTGCGCTACCAGCTGCGTTTCACCAAGAGCCAACCGGACGGCGGCGCTCGTATCTAGCAAAGTAACATATATATGTATTAAGGTATGATAGGACGACGTCCGTGGCCGAGTGGATAAGTGAGTTAAAATATTTACATTTTCAACCCGTTGAGAAATATAGCATACATATTAACTCTAACCCAACTGATTCATAATTATAATAATAATAATAATAAAGACTGATGGAGCGCATCGATGATCTGAAGCAGAAGATCGCTGCTTGGGGTAAGCGAATTAGGCGATATTCTGAAAGGGTAAAGAGGTACCAACAGAATCGTCTCTTCATGAGTGACCAGAAGAAGTTCTACAGAACTTTGGACCGTCCCGATGTGGTTTCGACAGGTCAGCGACCGGAAAAAGCCGATATAGTTGCCTTTTGGCGTGGGCTTTGGTCGCTGCCTGTTGATCACGAAGAGGGCCGATGGTTCGAGGCGGTCGAGGGAGCGTGCGAGCCCATAGCGCCCATGAACCCCGTCAACATATCCGAGGAGGATGTGGTGGCTGCGATCCGTAAGGCTCCGAACTGGAAAAGTCCGGGGCCGGACGGACTGCACCATTACTGGTTGAAGGGGTTCACGCGCTGTCACGCTACTCTCGCCCGTCAGTTCCAAAGCGCCCTCGAGAGTGGGACGCTCCCGAACTTCTTAACTACTGGGGTCACTCATTTAGCTCCAAAGAGCGATGCTACCGCGGATCCATCACAATACCGCCCCATTACTTGTCTTTGTACAATTTACAAGACCTTGACATCCGTTTTGAGCTCCAAGATTACTCAACACATTGTTGATAACAATGTGATCTCTGGAGCTCAGAACGGGTGTAGGGGCGGTAGTCGCGGTAGCAAGGAGCTGCTCCTCATCGATGCGGTCGTAGGCCAACTGGTCAAACGCAACCGTCGGAACTTTTCCGCTGGCTGGATAGACTACAGGAAGGCGTTCGATTCGGTACCTCATTCATGGCTCATGAGGGTCCTCGAGCTGTACAAAATTGATAGTGCAGTTCGACACTTCCTCGGGCAATGTATGGGGTGCTGGAGAACGATCCTGAGTTTAGACGGTCAGCGGATGACGGACGCGGATGACCAAATTGATATAAGGCGAGGGATTTTCCAGGGCGATTGCCTGAGTCCAGTTTGGTTTTGCTTGGCCCTGAATCCTCTAAGTACACTCTTGGAGAATTCGGGGACAGGCTTTCAGTTTCGGAGAGGCGGACCACGCTTGCCTCATCTCCTTTACATGGATGACCTGAAGCTTTACGCCCCCACGGCTGACAGATTGGCGGAGCTACTGACGATCACTAACGATTTCAGTGGTTCCGTCAAGATGGAGCTCGGGGTCGATAAGTGTGCGGTCATTCATGTTGAGAAGGGGCATGTCGTGCACTCTGATGGTGTCGATGTCGGCACCAATCATTTGAGGGCACTCTCCGAGGCTGAAACATACCGGTATCTGGGCATGTCACAAACCATCGGTGTGAAGGTGGCAGACATGAAACAGGGTGTTTGCGAGGAGTTTTATGAACGCCTGAAAAGTGTGCTTAATAGCTACTTGTCAGGCGTTAATAAGATCCGAGCCATTAACTCCTGGGTCATGCCTGTACTGATGTACACATTTGGCGTGCTTAGATGGACTCAGACCGAACTCGACGCTCTGGACAGACGAGTCCGCACGATGATGACCTCTCATCGAATGCATCATCCGAGGTCGTCGGTTATGAGATTGTATATCCCGCGGAAGTGTGGTGGTCGAGGCCTCTTGAGTGCCAAAACCATGCACAACCGCGAGGTATGCAACCTCAGAAACTATTTTTTGACGATGACGGATGATAGTATTCGGGGGGAGGTGGTCGCTAGTGATAAAGGACTGACTCCCTTATCGTTGGCCTCACAGGATTGGCGAACCCCGGAGGTACTTAGCACCTCTGATCGGGAGTCCGTATGGAAAGAGAAGGAGCTGCACGGGAGGTTTTACAAGGTACTTCACGAACCTTTCGTGGACCGTAAAGCCTCCCTGCATTGGCTGCGTTTCGGGGACCTCTTTGGGGAAACCGAAGGTTTTGTCTGTGCAATACAAGACCAGGTTATCAAGACGCGGAACTATCGGAAATACATCCTAAAGGACGGTACCACAGACGTTTGTCGAGCATGTGGCCGTCCCGGAGAGTCACTTAGGCATGTTATTTCCGGTTGTTCGGCTCTTGCTAACACTGAGTACTTGCACAGACACAACCAAGCAGCCAAAATCCTGCATCAGGAGCTCGCTCTAAAATACGGACTCTTGCAACAGAGGCTGCCGTATTACAAGTATCTGCCGGAGCCAATCCTAGAAAACGACCGTGCCAAAATCTATTGGGACCGATCCGTTATCACGGACAGGACTATTCTAGCGAATAAGCCTGATATCGTGGTATGGGATCGGTCGCAGTCGAGGGTATTTCTAGTGGATGTCACTATCCCTCATGACGAGGGTCTCGTGAAAGCCGACACCGAGAAGCGTCGGAAATATCTCGATCTGGCTCACGAGATCACCGACATGTGGGGTGTGACTTCGACAGAAATAATCCCAATTGTTTTGTCTGCGAACGGGTTAATTCCAACCAGCCTCGCGACCAACTTGAGGCGGTTGGATTTCTGTGGCGTGTCGGTTCCAGCACAAATGCAGAAAGCGGTGCTGCTCGATACGGCTCGGATCGTCCGTCGGTTCTTGAACCTGACTCCCTGACCCCGACCGACTGTGCTCTTGTCGGGGAGTACCGCCTCTCCCATTTAAAATTTTAATTTTCTGTTTCGGCCATGGGAGAGGCGAGGAACTAAAGGTATTCCGAATAATAATAATAATAATAATCTTTATTATCAGAACATGGTTCCATTTCTTGTTAGTAATACAACTTAATCAATATGTTAGTATGCACACCACTTATATCTAATATCTATATACAATTAAAATATTTGTTACAATTAATTAAAACTGGACGCCTTTACCCAATGTTTTAAAACTGGGTCATCGAGTCTATTTGCTAATGCGTTTATGATGCTGTTGGGACTTTCCCGCGTTCGGAACATCAGAGAGGCAATGCGTTTTCGCACTATTGCATGAAACCCATCTACTCTCGCCTCCGCAAACATTCCTGATGCGCTGCAAAAACGGCTCAGCCCCAACATCACCCTAAACGCATTGTTATACTGGACACGAAGGGCGTTGAAAGCACGCTGCGTGTAGTTAACCCAAAGAGCACAAGTATACAGCGTTTGGCAAAACGCTTTGAACAGCGCTATCTTTACCGCCACCGAACTACGAGAAAACCTTCGGGCCAACATATTGCATCGCGCTGCCAACGCCCTCCGCTCCCGGCTAATATCCAAATCGTCACGCAACCTATCATTAATACAGTGGCCCAAATATTTAAATTCATACACTCTTTTAAGTGACTCTCCGTACAATCTGATTGGTGGAAACTCACTCGACTGATTCGAATCTGCCAGAAATACCATGACTTCGCTTTTCTTAATGTTATATTTAAGACCATGACTATTAGCATACGATTCACAAATACTAATGAGCCTACGCAACGCTCCCACCGAAGGACTGAGCAAAACCATATCATCTGCATAATTAATATTATTAATTACACATCCATCTACTGAACAACCCAGACCCGATTGGCTCAGCTCCTCTAACAATTTATTGACATATAAATTAAACAAGGTCGGTGAGGTCAACCCCCCCTGTCTCAATCCACAAGAAAGAATATAGGACTCTGATAATGTGCCACCCCATCTCACAAAGTTCTCTTGATGAGAGTACCAATATTTAAACATTTGTATCAACTGTCCAGGAAAAGTTGAATCGTTTGCTAATTTCTCCCACATTAAGTCGTACAGAACCCTATCAAAGGCTTTGGAGAGGTCCAGAAAGCATGCATACACATTGGTTCTCCTTTTTGTGTAGTATTTGACAGTCTGCTTAAGGCAAAGAACAGCACTCTCGGTGGACAGACCTGGTTTAAAACCAAATTGAGAATCACAAGTTTTCACGTGTTGGGTTAAAAATTTATTAAGCAGACTGTCAAAAACCTTCGCTATAACAGTGGCCAGTGAAATGGGTCTATAATTATTTGAGTCACATATGTTACCAGTTTTACTTTTTAATATTGGAACAACAACAGTTTTCGTCATATTATGAGGCACAAAAGAATGAACAATACACAGATTAAAAAACATAGAAAGCACGCGAGGTAAATGAACCCCCGCATACTTTAGATGTTCAATACTAAGAGCATCATGACCAGGAGACTTTCCAGCCGTCATCTTCTGGATAACCGAACGAATGTCGGCCGCAGAGAAACGAATCACCTGGTCTGCCTCCCCGCCATGACACTCCGAGCGTGACTGCTTGGTGACATTATAATTGCTAATACAATTTTCTGGTGTTACTATAAACTGACTTTTAAATAATTCCGCTATATGTTTATTATTACTTTCCGTTTTTAACAACGTTATTACTTATAACGTTGTTAAAAAGTCGAATAAAATCATTAATTATTGTTACAAACGACATTGTTTGGCTTCACAAGGCAAAAAAAAACAATAAATTAAAAGTACCCTTGTATAATAAATACACTTACTTTTATTAGTATCAGTGAGCAACTGATCCTTGGTAGTGTTGTAGGTGGAGGCGACGACGTCGGCGACCGCGTTGGCTCCCAGGAACAGCGTGTTCCAGTTATGGGAAGATTTTGCTTGCGATTTTAACTTCTTGGCTTTCTTCTCTTTGAATGTTAGGCCTTCTGCAAGGCATAGTAAGGTTGCGAATTAGTAAATTACCCCAATATCGCGTATCTATTAAATATATAAAATTCATGTGTCACAGTGCTGGTCATCAAACTCCTCCCAAACGGCTAAAACGATTTGAATGAAATTTTGCGTGCACATTCTGCAGGTCTGAGAATAGGTTTTTACATAAGAATTTTTCACACTCCTGGGTGCTTTGCGTGCTTTTAACACTTGTGATTTGTAGACATTATAGAATAGAATAGAATAGAAAATTCTTTATTGTACATCAAATATGGAAAAACAATTACAAATACACAGAATGAATTAACAAAAGTACAATTGGCGGTCTTATCACTAAAAGCGATCTCTTCCAGACAACCTTTGAATGGAGAGGTCAATAAATTAGAGTCATGTGAGATAGATGTACAACAACTAATCTGCACAAACAATACATTACATATATATATATATATACATTATATATATTAATCGGGATTTACCAACGAATGTGTTTTGAAATCACTTACGTGATATATTCCTTAGTCCCTTATTTAGTCAGTCCGTGACCACGGCACAAGTAGGTATACCAAAACGTCGGACAATTACATCACGTAAGTGATTTCAAACTACAATCGTTGGTAAATCCCGATTATTAAATATTAAATAAAATAAATTAACCAACAGCACAGAAATGATGAAGTGAAAAGTTACCATCATCACTATCGTGCTGTTTGCTCGCCTTGGCTGGCAGCAAATGCAGCATCCGTCCACAGAAGGCTGTGCCGTCGAGTTCCGTGAAAGCCTTAACGGCATGTTCGGGCATCACGAACGTGACCGTCGCGAAGCCTTTCGGTTGACGCAGTATTGGGTCTATCGCCATGTTTACTTCAGCTAGGGGGCCTGGAAATCGAGAACAATTTTAGCATCAACTAATTTATTTATTTTAACGTAATAATATTTTTACATACGTATATAAAAAAGGGATCTATAGAGCAAGTGGGATGGTCTTATGAGTAGAGGACGACCACAGAGAACACTTGGACCAAATTGAGGAGTGCTCAAAAAGGCTAGCGTCCGAAGTATGAAAAATAAAAGAGCATGTATGAAAAATGATGAATGTAAACGAAACTAGAGAGATTTGTTATGATTGTACGAAGTGAGTGGCGATCAAAAGTCTCTGCCTACCCCAGTGGGAACTAACGGTGTGAGTATATGTATGTTTGTACATAGAAGAAAGGCCATCTAGCTTGAAGATTCGTTCAAAATATTACAATGGAAACCGTAAAACCTGGGAAAAAGGTAACTTATATTTACTTTTATCTTTCCGAATATTATGTTTTGTTTCTTAACTGTTACTAGAGGTAGAGAAAGCTTGGAATTCGTGATATTTAATGATATTTTTACGATATTAATTGAATAAAGCTATTATTCTCATTATTTTATAAATAAACTGCAAAAATGTATGCCTTTGAAATAATATTGAAGGTAAGGGCAAATTATGCTGTTTTTAACAAATATTAAGCTAATATTTTTTATTAATAATATTAAGAGCATCACATCATATCATCGTGATATCTTGAAAATAAAGAAAATTATCTCTAAACAGTTTTGTAATCAGCATTTGCAGCAATTTGCATACCTTATTGTATGGTAATAAAAATATCTTATTTATTTGAAAACTTTCGCATTTATACTTTTTTTTCAATCTTTTGCCTCCTTTCAAACTCTTACAAATTTAACATTAATTTTTAAACAACATTATAAAGTACATACCAAACTTTTCAAAAAGTTTTGTTAACTCCTCTTCCGAAACCACATACGGTAAGTTCCTGACGAATATACTACCACTTTCTCCGATGCTTTCTTCATTGTTGTTTTTCTGTAACACGCAAAAAGTTACGGTAATCATAGTATTATGAGCAGCCCTTTATTATTAACTTTACTTTATTAAGTCACTAATTGGAGAAATGTTATTTGAAAACCATTTCAAAGTAAGGGCTTGCGATAAAAGTTACTATTGACATAAATACATACATATACTCAACTCACGGCTATAAATTCCTAGAAGGGGTAGACAAAGCTTCGGAATAAGAAATTCCTCAGCCACTTTTGGAAGTTCAGCAGGGAAAAGATTGTAAAGTAAATGTTTTTGGCAATGGGTCTTCAACAGCATCGCCCAAAAATCACTTAACAAAGCCCCATACCCTTAGTCGCCCTTACGACACCCGTGGGTAGAAAGGGGTAGTGACATTCTAAGCCGGCACTACACGGCATATTGAATAACTTCAATAAGTACGGACCTCCCATTGTTTCTTCTTAGTAGTCTCTTCTTCTTCCTGCTCCATTTTCTTGGCAATGTCTTCGTATTTATGAACATGTACGCGATGGTTGCCTGTTACCAAAAACGTGGTGTCAGTTAATTAATTAGTTTCATATGCTATCTATTTATAACTTAATTTTTGCCGTGTAGGCTTAGAATAACAATACCCCATTTCTACCCGTGGGTGATCGTAAGAGGCGACTGAGGGTATAGGGGCTTCTTAAGTGATTTTTGGGCGATGTGGTCGGAGACCCGTCACCAAAAACATTTATTTATTATTACCATGTTTTCCCTGCTTAACTTCCAAAAGTGGCTGAGGAATTTCTCATTTCAAAGCTCTGGCTAACCCGTTAAGGGATTTATAGCCGTGAGTATATGTATGTATATGTATGTATGTATTTTGAAACACGCCAATCAAAACAACCGTGATAGTCCAATGGGTCGACCGTCCTTCAATACAAGACAGGCGTGATTTCAAAATCCCGGGTCGGGCCTACATCATTATACACTTACGAGTACCAGTAGGTGTTCCGAAACATCGGGCAAACATATCACATGATTAAAAAAAATATTTCGTTGGTTAATCCCGATTATTATGTATGATGTCTACAAACAACGAGAGTTTAAAAAGGGCCTACATTATATTATTCTTAAGTCATACGTGTAATTAATTTATTATGGTTGTTAAAAGTGACGGAAAACATCATGAGGAAACCCACATGGCTAAGTTGTTAGACATGTGACAGTGTATTCGTACCAATCGCGATATGCCTGCTCCCTATCATGTGAGTATAGTGTCCAAGCACTCTGAACACCAGGTGATGGTGTCCCATGATGTTCAGAAGTTTTGGTACCTCGATATCGAATGGATATTATTCGATATTTTCACAGTACTCACGAATGAAAAAGCGTAGTATTAAAGAAATACTCCTAGTTGGAACTAATAAGCTGCCGCCTCTATTTTTTTGTACTGTGATACCAACCTAAAAACAGTTTATCCTTATTGAGAGCTTTCTTAAGTTCTTGCTCGGTTCTGAAGCCAACGTAACAAAATCCGGCGACTCGTTTTCCTTTCCCTAGTGGAAACCTTATTGAATACGGCACCAATGGGCGAAAGAATTCTTTAATGTCTTTCTTCTTGCATTTAAATGGAAGACCTGTGATCTGTTAAAAAAAACAAAATTATTGCAAAACAAACGTTATAAATCGGAAAAGTAACAGTGATAACATCATCTCATTAAAACAAACAAGACAAGAAAGAGTTCTAAATATCAATAGTATTCGTTTATTACAATCGGCATAAATAGTGTCCTTTATAAGATTCATATTCATTTATGTTTCCCTTATAGACACTGATTGCCTTCACGAGCTCCTGCCCCAACTTGCCACCAGGCGTTCGCGCAAACTTTAACATCAAAGCGTTTAATCTTGCCTCACGTCTTTCTTTCGCTAGTTCAGCGTTAAATGAACACACAAAGGGCGAGATACACAGTTAAAGTTATTTTTGATTTAAAATATACAGATACATAGCCACGCTAACTTACTACAGCTCTTTGCTTGCATTGGGGCGAGGCAAGAAGAATGTTTAATGCCTACTTCGCCATCTCGTTAAATCAGCCAGTTAATTTGGATCCCTAGCCGGTTCGTTAAACGCCAGCATTCAATCAGATGCCGTTGGTAAAATGATTTAACGCTGCTTTGATATCCGTATATCTAGCAGACTGATTGATTACATCGACGATTATTGACATACAAAAAGTGAAGAAAAAAAGCCTTAAGTAAGAATGTTGTAAGATATTGTTCAATGTAAATTTGATGATTTTATGATTTTGACTGAGGTTTGCCAAGATCGTAAAAAGTGGCGATTGATGAATTCTGACTACCGTTGTGGAAACTGAAAGTGTGAGTATTTGTATGGCACAGGTTTATAATATTGATGAAACTCTTTCTGTTTAAATAAATAACTACTTTCCTACAACTTGGGATTCAACTTCATTTAATGATGTGTTAATATATGATACATAATAATAAATAAATATTAAAACATCTTTAAAATAGTCTGAGTGTTACTATTCTATCTAACTGTTAATAAACATTACTAAAAATACTATAGAAAAAATGCTGGTGGTTTTAAAATCCCATTGCTAATATTTCACCAACTAAAGATGTCACTTTGAATCAACCAAGTAAAGACAATCAATTTTGGACTACTGTTCTGAGGCATTTTTGATGCAGAGGATCTCTCTAGCTGTTTAGCGGGGTAACGCTGCCAGTGTAAGGGGGACCTTTGGGTCGGATATGTCTCGGAGCGGTTTGTTTAATTGACTTTTTTAAATATTTTTGTTTAATTTTATTAATTTAAGTTTTAAGTTACTTGTAAGGTGCTTTTTTCTAATGATATATGACATGTACTTGAATAAATAATAAATTTTAGTTAAGATTTTGCACTCCATTAATCCATCCATTGCACTCAACTACGTGCAGCTTCCACTCCATTGATTGGTTACATTAGATACTCAATGTGCAAATAATACTGAATCAAAAAGATCGTTAACAAAGTTATAATGTCATGAATTAGGTTTAGAAAACTATTATATTGCTTATTGAGCTGAGCATGCCATTTTACTCCCGGGTTGACCGCTTCTTGGAAGCGTGGGAAATTTTTGAATTATCGTCGAAAATAAAAAATACGCAAGCGCCTCAAATGGCAAAGAACTGTATTAAAATGTCATTCATCAGCCACCTAGCAATGTAAGAGAAATCTATATTAACGTTTTTACTTCGCCGTGGTCGCTTGTCGTGATCAAACCTACCATTGAGGAATAATCACGAAAAGCTATTTTCCCATTGTAGTCAATAGAAAAGAGTTAATGGTTTCTTTTACTTATTTAGAGTGTGGCTTAAAGCTTAAGACCAACCGCACAGTAAGTAAGAAGACTGAGGTTTACCTAACTTGCTCAGCTTAATTGATTTCAATCGCAATTCATATTGAAGTCCTAGTTATATTAACAAAGTTATAAATTATAACAGTTTGAACTAACTTTGACATGGAATAGGGGCCTGTTGCGAATTTTTTTGATCACCGTTTCTGATTGCTCTTCAGGTTTAGTTTCAGAAGAACCTTCAACTTTCTTCATTAAAGATTTCATGTACTGAAAAATAAATAAACTTATTAAATACTGATAAGCTTACTAGGTCTAGAATATCAAATAATTTTTCAAAATATCCTAACCAAAATAATTGGTTTCATTAAAAGTACTTCATATTGCAGGATGCTGTTTTTGTTAATTTATATTTTAAAATAATGGAATCAGAAATTTTACTGTCATATTATTGTAATCATATTAAATAATAATTGTATGTCCCTTGAATGCAGAGCTCCTTAACTTTTTTGCTTATTCTTACCTCTAAATCGCTTATCTTTTTATTTGCCGACTTTTCAATAGTTTGACTTTTTTCTGTGATTATTGCTTTGTCTTTTTCTTCAGTTGCAGCACTCTCATCAACATCATCATCATCTTCATCGTCATCACTCTTTGTAGCTGACTGTAATGCCTCTTTGATCCAATTGGTTCTCTCATTTGTGTGAGCTTCTATAAATTCAGCAAACAAAGGATCTTCCTTATGCTACATAAAATAAAGAATCTATTGTAAGTATTTGTTGAACAAGTATTGGATAGCGCCAGGTTTGCATAGAAATTGTTTTTTTTCTAAAACCAAGGTTTTATCTGTTACTGCTTATTTCTTATGAAAGGTGTGATAATAATATAGTCTACATCTTTTTTGAAGCTAGGAAAATTCTATGGATATGGATAATGCTGGGATATTATTAGAGACAAAACCACCAGAGAGAGAGAATGAATGAAAAGTAGAGTGAATGCAGTAGAAATGAGATCCCTCAGAAAAGTCTGTAATGTAAGGTTATGTGATCGTGTGAGGAATGATGTGATTCGTGAAAGGTGTGGTGTAAAAGATGATATTGTAAGAAAGATAGAAAAAGGAATGTTGAGATGGTTTGGGCACATAGAGAGGATGGATGACAGTAAATTGGTGAAAGAGATCTATAGAGCCAATGTGGAAGGTAATGTTAGTAGAGGACGACCTCGGAGGACACATTTAGATCAAATAGAAAATGTGCTCAAAAAGGCAGGTGTCCGAAGTATGAAGAATAAAAGAGCATGTATGAAAATATTGATGGATGTGAATGAAGCTAGAGAGGTTTGCCAGGATCGTACAAAGTGGCGATCGATAGTCTCTGCCTACCCCAATGGGAACTAACAGCGTGAGAATATGTATGTATGTATGTATGTACAAAACCACCATGTGCCTCAATGGAAAAACACATTTGATTTTATATTTCAATCTATTTATATATACTTACTAGTTGAACTGACAAACATTGTTTTGCCATAAATATATTTCTAGGGGATCTAGCCAATAAAATAAAAATAAAATGTTAAGAGGTGCAACCATTATTGCCTAGGAGTATAAAAAATAGTTATAAACCTATTCTCAGACCTATAGAATGTGTATGCAAAATTTTATTTAAATTGGTTCAGCAAGTTTTGGAGGAGTTTGGTGAAAAACGCTGTGACATGTGAATTTTATATACAGGATATACTTATACTTATTATAAAGAGAAAAGTTTGGTTTGTCTGTAATGAATAGGCACCGAAACTACTCAACCAATTAAATAAATTCTTTTATCAATCAGAACTTACAACCTCCAGAAGAAACATAGGCTAAATATTATCACACTAAATTTCGTAATCAGTGAGCATTGACTAGTATAAACTTAAGATATATATAAAATTATACTAATGTGCAAAGCTGGGGCAGGTCAATAGTAACTATATATTATAGCATGAATCACTAACATGTTCTAACAGTTAGAAAAGCCTTCATAGAGTATAAAATGCTTTATTTAAACCAAGTATTTAACTATGAAATAAATAATAGCTTACTTATTATTCCGTCCTACCGCTACTGCTTATACTTACTTTTTTTAATAAGTCAACAATTTTGTCTTTATTTTTTTGTATTTTCTTTTGTGTCTTTACTGCTGTTTTTTCTTCGTCTTCACTTTTATGTATTTTCTTATAAGCTGTACTATCTGCTGCATATTTGCTCCAAGCTCGTGGTTTCTTATCATCTCCTAAGTTGGCACAGAGTTGTACATCAATTTTCATGGAGCGAATGCAAGTTCCATCAAAATAATCTCTAGCAGCTGCTGCTTGCTCTTCAGTTCTAAATCCGATGAAACCGAAGTTTCTAAACTTCCCATCCTTTGTATATTTTAATTGAACATCAGTGATTTCCCCCTTTTCACCAAATATTTGTTTCAGATTATCAGGAGTTATCTAAAGGAAACATAAGGTTTTAAAAAATAATACTGTGAAATTTGAATGCATTTTAAATTTACAAAACATACCTTATTTGGAAGGTTTTTAATGATAAGTCTAGACATTGTTTTGGTAGGTCCAATTACTATTGTAGATTGCACAAATAGTTTTCGTTCGTACACAATAGAACAACTGTTAGTTTGATAATTGTAGAGAAGGTACTGTCTATGAAAATATATTATATTTCTATCATTAATAACTTAATTTACGATAATATAACACAAGCGAAAGTTCAACACACGACTTGATAACCTTACTTTTTGTTTACTTTTTCTAACTGTCACATTTCAACCAATACCCATTGGAATTGGGCCGCATTTACCAACGCACACGTTCACCACGTTCACGCCACGTTCAAGCCAGCGCACACGAGCAACTTTTGTTTCCGCAACTATTTGGTGTCTTTGTTTTTTAGTATGGAGATCTTCATACTAACCCATAGACTTCTGAAAGAGACAAAATAGTTGCGGAAACAAAAGTTGCTCGTTTGCGCTGGCTCTTACTGAAATAGAAATGTTACTAAGCATCAAATTCCCATACAAGATAATATCAAATGCTCAGATCAAATAGAATAAAAAAGCAGTAACTTTAAGCAAAGTAGCTTCCTAGTGAAAGGCACAGATTACATTATAGTATAGATACTACGTATCAGATAGGAATCTTACTCTAGCGTTTTTGGTACAGTAGGCACGTTAGTTTAGAGTTTGACATGTTTTTACTTTTATTTTATATTGGCTTTACGGTACGTATCGAGACCTTTTGTGCCAATTTTTCTTTCATTGGTAAACGTACGCGTACGTAGGCGGGAAATTTGAAATTATGTGGTTTGCTTGGGTAGGTGGCACGCACCCATATATACTGAAATCCCACAAACTATTCACTATTTGCCAAATGTCTATCATTTTAGTAAAAAGGGTCTCAATAAAAAAACAGCATATAATTTATTTCTTTTTATTCTTAAGTCTTTTTTTACATTTAGCTAACGCTTTAGCTTGCATATTCGGCAAATCCTTATGTGACAGTCTTAACAGATCCACTCCTCTCAAAATTCTATTTATGATGTTACACCAGTTATCGCACCACGCATAATATTTATGCCCTTACTATTTAAAAAATCCCACAGGCATATAAAACTTTTCAGGGTTGTTACAAAGTTTTTTTGTGAAGGCACCATTACTTCTTTTCCTTTGTCCAGGAACCTCATTTCTTCTAATGTCTTTATACTTTTTATCCAGAATTCTTGATGTTCAGACTTCTTCGTGACTGCCCGTCGTAGAGGTTTCCCCATATTTTTAATTCCAGCTGCAGCTCCGTTGCATGAGTCAAATAATTTGTCAAAGAAAGTGACAATATCAGCTGTGTTTTTTAAAGTTGGGCTGACGGGTTTTCCATCTGGGTAAAGGGCTGTAACAAAAAAACTGGAATTTAATACACCCACTACTGCTATAGTTCTCAAGCTATTGTACATATACTCTGTTTGTTCAATAGTACAATTTGTGATACATGATAGTATTTTGTCACTACTTATTCAGCTAAATTGCTCACGCCTTTTATCTCAAATTGGGGTAATCAGAGTGTTAAGATTTTAAGGAATCTCAACCATATATAGATGTTTCAAGGGGAACAGATGTTAAAACAAGTAGTCACTGGTAATTGGTTGCTAACCCGATCTCCAATTGAATACTAATGGCTCTTAACTCCCTTGCATGGCTCTCACGACACCCAAAGGAAAAGATAGGGAATACTTAAAACGTGAAACACTAAGCATCACTGTTTGTTCATTATAATAAAAAAAAAACATAAAATAACTTACGAAATAATGATGTGTAGGTTAGTGCACTTGCAACTGTAGAACTCAAAACCTTAGTACAATTCTTGACCTGAAATATAAACACATCTAATCAGTTAGGCAGGAAAAATATAAACTGCAACTGTATATCAATCAGGTTTAAATAGCACTTCCATAACTATTTTACTAATCAGGGATCATATGGAAACTAATTTATTACAAGTAAAAGTAATGATGTTGTAATGATGTTCTAATGATGATACTTAAGTTAAAAAATAATACAATTATAAACTTTTCACTTTGTTTCCCTTTTATTAACCTTAACCTTTTATTATTTTAAATTATTTTGTGTCGTTTTCATCAAGCTTTGGCAGGCAGTATGCCTATGATAATGGTATTATTGTTGTATGAATAATTATGAAATACAGTAAACTAATTCTTATTATAAAAAATTAAGAGCACCAGTCATATAAGACAAGTGAAAACTAATTTATTACTAACCTGTAATTGGTTTCTTCATCTTCACATCAGTGGGTATGATTTGAGATGAAGAGGGCACAATTATATCTAAAAGGAAAAAAAACATAATTACCAAATTTTATGGGTAAAAACAAATGATTACACCAGGTTTAAGTATAGTGTAACATGAAATACATGTAATTTTTGTGTGTGTGTGTGTGTGTGTGTGTGAATAATAGTTATAGTTAATATTTTAATACATATATATATATAGTTATAGTTTACACTTGTCTTATATATATATATATATATATATATATATATATATATATATATATATATATATATATATATCAGGTACATACATACATATTCTCACACCGTTAGTTCCCATTGGGGCAGGCAGAGACTATCGATCACCACTTTGTACGATCCTGGCAAACCTCTCTGGCTTCGTTCACATCCATCAATCGTCTCAATCATGCTCTTTTATTCTTCACACTTCGGACACCTGCCTACATATATCAGGTGTTAAATAAATAAGTTTAAGTAAATATTTTAGTCTTGGTGTATTGTACAGAACTAGTTTCTTATTCACTAGTTGTAAGTTAATGTTAAATATAGCTATCTGAGCACTCCGTAGTGCAAATAAACAAGTTAATTCATTTTGTGTTGAAAAATACGTTCAATAAAAAAAAACGCAACCAGAGGTAGTACAATAAAAGATCGTCATAAAATCAACAATGTATTTCAGATGAATTTCCAAACTGAAATAAATATTCTGTACCCTTCGAAAATACTAGCCACAAACTTAGCATTATTAAAACTTATGTGCAAATTATAAAACTTGTAGATTTATTATCCGTAATTTTAAAAACGTTAGTAAAGCCGACCAAAAGAAATGAACATCTGCATTTCAATTCAAGTTAATAGACGCATTGTTATTTATAGATAAAGACCTCATTGTAAACGAGCCTAGTTTAATTTTACAATAGATATTTTTATATTTTGAAACACGTGTTTTATTGCCTTGACGTGGTGGTAAATGGTTGGGATTATCTTTATTTTTTTATTATACTTTATTCCCTTTCATCTTTAACCTTTCGAAACCCAACGTCAACTCCGTTTGACAGCGCGTTTTTGCACATTCGCCCAGCGTCAACTCGGATGGACGGCAGTTTATCATCATCTTTAAACCATCGTAGCTTGTCTTAAGGTATATTTCGGCATGTAGAATGTTTGAATGAATGATGGAAAATGAAATAACCAATTAAATGATGTATGATACTCTATGGGTCACTTGGCAGATTTCGACGTTATTTTAGTTTCTATTCGGCGGAACCGCGCGTGAACGACGCTCGTGCTTTTCTTGTGATATAAATTGTGTTCATTGGTGGAAAACGTGTTGTAAGTGTTTTTTCAATTCTAATTAGCGTATATTTAGTGTTAGTGTAAAAAAGGGTAAATTTATAGTAGTCTATAAGTCAAAAACTTGAATCAAAAAAAGGGTCAGTACGACAGCCCACAGGTTTAGTGTTTTATTTTTACTATCATGAAAGTACACTTCTTATCATTTTCACTTCCATTTATAGAAAATTTCATCAGAAATCTATTGATGCAATAAGTTTTTCAAAATAACTTTGATTATTAGCACATTTAGCTTGTAAATCGACTTGAGTAATTCTGTCGCCGCCATCTTTGTAAAAAGTTACTAAATACAGTGTGTTCAAATTTTATTTCATACTTTCAGAACCCAGCGTCAACTCCGTTGGACATCACCCTTTTGCCTTGTGAATCGGTTGCGCTAGGGACCTTGCAGGAGCAGTGCGATTACGGATCTTTGACACTTACCGAATAATGTTGCATTATTTTATATATATATAACAAATATTAATTGACTGGTAGCTCATCCCGGCTTCGCACGGGCATATAAGTTAAGGAAAGTAAATTTGTAAAGTTAGAAAGTTTTTAGGTATTTTTTTCACCTTGTGTTACATTATTGAAGTTTTAGTAAAGATCTCTTCGATGTAATGTAAACTAAAGTGAACGATCATAATAATTTTATTTAAATATGTTAACTGTATATTTATTGATTGTCTATAGAAAATTATTAAATAGAAAATATACTTATTTTTGAAAATTGTAGCATTTTTTTTTAATTTGACAAAGCAACAGTACATGGAACAAACATTCATACACAAATGTTATAAATTCAGTTCTACATAACTACCTACCAATAACAGTGAAAATCAATTAATTTACCGTTTTCGATTAAAGTGGTTTTTGTTTTTTTCATTTTGTACATGAATAACGCTGCGGATTTAAATGTTGTATTTTTTTTAGTAAAAACGCGTACGAAGTCACTGACAAAAGCTAGTATCTAAAATTTATTGCTATTTTCACTAATTTGAACACCCCGTAGTGTGAGTATCAAGGGGCCCAGCGTCCTCTCTAGTTACCGTTTGACAGTTGTGACAATCTACGTGACAGCCCAGCGTCCACTCGAATTGACACGCAAAAATGTACAAAATACCCCTGGGCTATAGAGGTTTGGAGGTCTAAAATCCTGGGTTTCGAAAGGTTAAGTCGACACCCGTGGGTAGAAAGGGGTGGCAGTGAAAATCATATAATTAAATTTAGGAATAGCACCAAATGATTAAGATTTAAAAGTAGCAATCATTGCCATGCCTTTTTCAAGTAGGTCCCATGGTATAAGGGTGGTCAATTTAATTGGTCAAGCACTCATACATAATATGTACCACTTGCAAACTAACAGCATCTATATGTATGTACACACATACATACATACATACATATACTCACGCCATCAATTCCCACTGGGGTAGGCAGAGACTATCGATCGTATAAGGGCATTAACAGTATTTTATTACCACTTAGTTGTTGATCCATATTATCATCACAATCAATGATCAACGTAGCACTCAACCCTTGAGATGAAGTGGGTATGGTTTTATCTAAAATAAAAAAGAGAATAAGGATATTTTATATCATTAACATGAGTATCTCAGTAATAAAATATAAAAATAAAGGCACTAGACAAGTCTATGTTCCCCAGGTGATGGAAGACTTTAAACTCAACTTTAATTAATAAACTATATTACAACTTGCCTGTAATTTTTAGAGAATGACTGTCATCAGTATATATATTTGTGCTTTGGGATGAGGATGGCACCGCAATTCCTAAAATAATTAGCAAATACTCTTTAATCATATTACAAAATATTTTACAAATGGTTGGAGTATATAAAATAAAAAGAATATTATAAGTTCTATTTTATTTATCATAAATGTGTGTTTCTTTTATTAAAGTGGTGTAATATACTGTATTTTATTAGCAGTAACAGGAAACAGGAGTAAACATGTATATGGTTAGAAAGAAATATTTGAAATACTGAATGTAGAATAACACCATGATACATGCACTGTAAGGTCTATTGATCATAGAATCCTGCCAATAGCTATTTAAAAACTTTGGCATGGCACACCATTCTACAGAATGAGCAACAATTGAAGTCTTGTAGAATATATTTTTTTGTATAAATTAAAAGAAACAAACTTACCATACTCATTTTCCAACAGTTGAATTTCTTGTAATGGTTTACAATAGGAATGGTCACTTAGCTTCCTTTTTCTAGTTTCAAAGTAATCATGTTCCTTAGATATGGAAGAGTTTTCTAAAAAATAAAATATATGTAATAAGAGAAGTTGCTTTATCAGGGGGAAGAAACAAAGAAGTTCACTATAAACTGTTCAAGGGGAAGCTAGCATAAGTGAATGGCAGAATAAGGCACATAAAGTATACAAGATATGATGTACAACATGCAATGGTTGATATCTAGAAATAATGCCTAAGAACACAGATGAACAGTGAAACTTATTCAAACATACGTGTAGTCAATAGCCACCATAGGACCCAATTTGTTGCATGTATATTGTAATATATTTGAGGCTTTATTTTAAGTCATAGCACATAATTACAAACACATAGCAAGGCTTGTAAATTACATAAATATAAATTGTATGTTCCAGGCTCTTGGGTATTTTGATAATGTGCATCGACATAACGCCTGCAGAAAATGTAAAACATTACAATCATTAGTCACATTGTTTAGACTCATAATTAAGCAATAAAATTATATTACTATTAACCCTACCTACCTACGGGCTGTCTTTTCAGCAATGTTATCATAATCACAGTATGTATACACATCAAACATACGATTTATATTTATGTAAGCTACAAGCCTTGCTATGTGTCTGTAATTATGTGCTATGACTTAATATAAAGCCTCAAATATATTACAATATACATGCAACAAATAGGGTCCTATGGTGGCTATTAACTTCACGTAAGTTTGAATAACTTTCATGGTTCGGTAGCATAGTGTAGTGTTGAAATGTAATTACAAGTATTATTGTTACTCACCATCATTTTCAGTCTCTCTCTCGACTGTATTCCAGTACTTATTTCCTCATTGGAAAATAAGGTAGGATAAGCCGACTGTTTTAGGCGTGAACTAGATGTCACAAACCTTTTCTCAAAATGTTTGTGGCACACAAACATGGTACGTAGATCTTTGAAGCTAAGCTTCGATAATTCCTCACACTTAATACTTCACTCGATCGATCGATCAAACTCAATAATGCAATGAAAGAAAATGAAATGAACACACACAACACAGGCAATGAACAAAATGGCGGCGGCGGGCGCCAGAAGAGCGGGGGCCTCTGACTGAAGCAAGGGAGGGGAGAGGGAGACTTTTTTTCTAAACTAACGCGGTTGTCTGACCTTGAACGAAAATTTTTGTTCTAAGATTATAGCCTGTGGTGAAAGGCCCAAGCCTCTTGATCGTAGTATTCTTCGAATTCTCTAAGTGTTACAGGTCGTAAATACAAAACTACCTGTGCGACATTAAGAATTTGCGATCCGATGAGAAAGGCACTGAAATCGCCAATGTCATTTATAAATTGGCGTTATTAGCAGCCCTCATAGTTTCATGGTTTAGTAGTTTCCTACATGTTTTTTAAAAGTTACTTGGATTATGTAATCACATTTGACATGGATTCTGATTGCAATATCTTATCGGACGAACTTTAGATCCAGCGTTCTAGACATATGTAACGTATGTATCTAAGCAGCACAGATTAAATATTTGCTAAGCAGCCAATATAAACTCGGCATGGCGCTTTTGAGCGATTTCGTTGTGATCACAGAATGGGGCCAGTTAAGACATTTATGATCATACAGCATTGATATAATCATGGTATACCATCTCATACAAAATGTTTTTAGTTACCTCTACGCTCAATAGATGGAGTTAAGATATAGTCGACTTTTAAAATAAAAACTTAAAGTGGCTAATTATAGTTTAAAAAGCCAAAAGACAGTTAGATAAATATAACATGGTAATTTATTTTGTCACTTAATACCATAAAACATAAATTATTACAAATATAAGCAAAATATAAAAAACTGTATTTTTGTTTTTATGAAATTGTATTCCTAAATGATTATTGTGGAACTACATCTATTTAACTAAAATGTTTAGTGATTTCAACTTCTGACAATAGATGGCGCCAAAATGAGATGGTGTTAATTGACGTATCTTACTTATTTTGATTTGCGTCCATCCAAGTAATCGAATTGGTGATAATTGTCGACTTAAAATAACACTACCCTATTACTACTCGTGGGTGATTGCAAGAGGCGACTCACGGGGCATAGGGGCTTTTTAAGTGATTTTCATTTTTTAACGAACTCGGCGTACACGTTTGTACCAAAAAGAGACTGTGCTTAAAAAGACAAGAGTCCGAAGTTTGCCAGGGTCGTACAAAGTGGCGATCGTTAGTCTCTAACTATCCCAATGTGAACTAACGGCGTGAGAATATATATGTAACTTTAATTCTTGCCGCATCGCTCAAAAATAACCTTGTTCCATTTCTTATCACTATTTTTTAGCCGTGTGTCGGCTTAGAATGTCGCTACCCCATTTCTTCCGGTGGGTGAACGTAAGAGGCGACTTACGGTATTGGGGCTTTTAAGGGATTTTTGGAGGCCCATCACTAACGATAATTTATTTATACCATTTTCTCCCCTATCAACTTTTAAATGTGACTGAGGAGTTTCTAGCTCTGAAGCTCTGGCTACCCCTTCTTGGGATTTATAGCCGTGAGTATATGTATGTATGTTATTTTTATATCTGTTAGTACTTTGTTGTAGAAAGTTGATTTTTAGTATTAGTACCTCTGCCTGCACTACCGTCGGGGATTTGCGGTGTGAACGTTTGGATTAATATTAATAACTCAGTGATTGACTTATTCGAAGCTTTGGCTACCCCTTCTAGGGATTTATAGTCGTAAGTATATTTATGTATGTAATAATGTTTTTTTTTAAAAACAGCCAGGTATACAGAATTTTGCATTATGATTAAATGAGATTTATAATTTCTGCTATTCCAATGGTATGAGAAATAATAATATGTATGTCAGTATGTGATGGATGTGGCAAGATTGATAAATACTTTTTACAAATAGGATAAGTATTCTGTACTGTAGGTGTAGCGCGTAGGTACCTAGATAAAATAAAATAAGTAGTTTAATGACGGCTTAGTAGCTCAGTGGGTAGAACACCGCTTATCTTGCAGACGACTAGTTTTCTAACCCTGGGACATTGTATTTGTACAAAACGGCGATGGGCCTGACCCCTATCACATGAGTATACTGTCCGAGCAAAACACCCGGTGACAATGTCACGTGATGATCAGAAGTATTGGTACCTCTGCCAACCCCGTTCGGGGATTTTCGGCGTTACCGTTTGAGTTTGAGTTAAATGTCCGTATGATGGCAGTTGAAACCAGCTATAGATTTTTTCAATATATATCATACTACTTTCAACATTTTCAAATTACTAGCCGCTTTATGTGGAGAATAGATTATAAAAGAATCATTGTTTTTGTAAATGGGTTAACATTCGAGCCACATAACCCAATAAAATTAATTATAATGTATTATAATATTAAATGATACTATTTTGAGCTGACATTATAGTATTCTAAAGTAAATAACCAGAAGTTTGAAAGCGACAAACCCACAGATGCTTGTGGAATGTCAGCTTGGAAGATACAATTTTTTATTAAATATTTGTGGTCTATCACCACATCGCCAACTAATCAATGAAATTAAATCCTCAAACTAAACAACTCAGACAGAATACACACATATTTTCGACTATAAATCCCTAGAAGGGGTAGCCAGAGCTTCGGAATAAGAAATTCGTTCACCAATTTTGGAATTTGTGTTGGGATAAGATTATAAAACCAAGATTTTTGATGGTGGGTCTCCAACAGAATCGCCTTAAAATCACTCAAAAAGCCCCAATACCTTTAGCCGTCTCTTACGAACAGTCACGGTAAGAAATGGGGTAGTGCTATTCTAAGCCGACACATAGCAGAGAAGAATATCGACAGTAAAAATCTACAAAGATGTAATACTCGTACGCAATTGGCCTTGTCGACGATTTTGTCCTTGACCATATTTGCAAATAAACATTTAGTGAAAGAAAGTCATAAAATAAAGTAATAAAATCTGTCTCGCTCGTGTTACCGAGGCGCCCCCGCGCCGCGCGCCCCGTAGCCGCCATTTCCTAATATTAGCCGAGTTAAGGTATCGGGCTTTGTTATGCATTTTGTTTTAATCATTTTGTAGTGACATCTGTGACCTTAAGTTGAACTACTATGTGCTTTACATTTGCTACGATGCATGCGAATTTAACGCCATCTAGCGGACAATATAGCAATTAGAAAATAGCCCGTCGAATAAGGGTATTTAAGCACATCACATTTCGTTGTATGGGATTGGGTATCTGTACTAGTATAGTATTATATTATCTGTGATATAATAAATAAAATATGTCATACAGTGATTCGGTTCGGGTTTGAGAGCGCTGTAATCGGGTTCAACGCCAATTGGCCTAGACCTCGCTTTTATAACATACCCTTTTCATATCATAAATCGATAAAGAACATCATACTTAAAAACTTTGCCCATGGAATGCCTATCTAAAATATTGTAATTTTCAAAAAAAAATGATAATTAAAAATTGTCGTACCTAGTTCAAACTGAGAATGTATAGAACTAGATTCTTTGCTTCAGTGAAAATAAGAAATAAAAAAAAACATTTCATCTATGGTGTAAACAAAAACATAACCTCTTTCGGTATTTTCCAGTTCAATCGCTCGCTTACCGGTTAATTTTCATGATATCATTTTTATGATAGGCATTCCATGGGCAAAGTTGTTAAGTTTGATGTCCTTTATCGATTTATAATATAAAAAGGGTATGTTAAAAAAGCGAGGTCTAGGCCAATCGAACGCACAGTACCTTGGTACAAAAATACTATTGGTATTGGTCAATGTCACTGTCAGTAAATAATTTATATTGGCCTAAAAATCAGCTGTTTTTCATAATTTTGATTACAATACAATCGCAAAATTGAATTTTGAATTTTCTTGATAAGTTTTGTGTTGGTTTGTTGTCTTAGCTTAAGTGACAATTATCAGATAAATCGATGTTATTTAAGATTTGATAATTTACGGCCGTATAAATAATTAGAAAAATATGTCTTCGGCCACTACTTTTGCTCAAAAGCAGTTCATCGCGACTCCTCCAGATAAAGGAAGTTTTCCTCTAGATCACGAAGGTTTATGTAAGAAATCCATGATTCAGTACATGAAATGTTTAATTAATAATGACAGTAATAACACACAGTGTCGAGCAGAAGCCAAAGAATACTTGGCTTGTCGGATGGAACATAACCTAATGGCCAAAGAAGATTGGGGAAAACTTGGTTTTCAAGACAGTGAAAAACCTGAAAGTGCTATCAACCAAACAAACTGATTATTAATAGTTATGTATAAAGAAATGAATGGTGTTTCTTGGGAGTTCTTTCATGAAATAAATAATTTTTAGCTGCTTTACAACAGTGTGATAAAATTGATCCAAGAAAATATTGAAACATAACATTGATTGTAATAGCAAATGAAATGGTTTTGTTAATTAATGGTAAATTTAGGGGAATTGGCAATAAACATCTGATCTTGCCATAGTAAATTTAAGATATTTTCTATGTAAAGTAAAAATGCTTAGTATAATAAAGTTTTAAGTGTTTCACAAATTGAAAGGTTTTTTTTGTTGCTCTCTCTAGAGCAGAATGCATCAAAATTGTTATGTTAGATTACATACATATTCTCACAGCTATATGTCCAAAAAAGTGGTAGCCAGAACTTCAAAATATTAAATTCCATAGCCGCTTTTGGAAATAGATTTGGAAGAAGATGCTAAAATAAAGTATCTTGGAGATTCATTCTCATTATCCAACAACCACTTAAAAAGCCCCACACCCTTAACTGCCTTGTATACCAACCAAGGGAAGAAAAAAAGTAATGTAATTCTAAGCCCATACTACATAGCATGAATACATATATACAGATATACACAGATCAAGTTATCTCCTAGAAAGTTATGATGGCCTATGGTAATACTGTAGTAATGGGATACTTAACACTTAGACAGTCCCAACATTTCACATCGCCAAATGTCCAAAACATTATATGAAGTGCATTATTAATAATGCACGGATGTATGAGCAGGGAATACTGAGTGTTGTGAAACGGCAACGATAATCTTACAAGAATGAAAAAGATATCTTAATCATGATCGCTGCATGTAAAAATTATCTAGGAAAACACGCGAAAAAAAATCACCAAATTACCTGTGCAGTCTTGAGTGTTACCCAATACAAGTACAATTTAAGTGCTTCTAATTTTATTTCAAAAAACCTTGTGTCTTTTTAATCGGGTGTGTGGACTTTGCTCGTGAGACTTATAGATAGAGAAACGAAAGAATGGCGTGGGGGCTCAGAGCCTGAGAGTCTAAAATTGCCACTTTCGGTGAAGCATAAGTAGAATCATATCTACTTCCCTTACTTTTCCCTATATTTTTAGCATAGAAATAAAAAAAATAGATGACTCATCTTACGATTCACCGAAAGTGGTGAATTTTATACCCCCTAGTAAGCGGTACTTCAAATTTCATAATTTATCTATGATATTATTACATTTTCTTTGAATTTGATCATCATTAAATCAAGTTTAAGTCGTCGCGTCGCCTGCACCACTATACTGTTCATCAACTATTCAAATCAATCAATTCTCGTGGCTCCAACTTTTCACTATTCATATTGATTTAAGATTCGAATTAGATAGTTTTTTTTAGTATTGTGTTTTGGTAAATACTCGAATTTTTAAGGCCTGCACTTTCAGAATGGTAAGTTTTGTTTTTATTTATATTCCTGATGGCTTTCGAGTGCCGTTTTAGGAAACGTTTTGATACAATGAAGCCGTCGGATAATAAACATGTAATTTTCATTCTTTATAATTTACTTGCTGTGTAATGTCGGCTTAGAATAACACTACCTCATTTCTGCCGGTGGGTGTACGAAAGGGGCGTCTAACGGTATTGGGGCTTTTAAGGGATTTCTGGGCGATGCGGTTGGAGACCCATCACCAACAACCTTTATTTCACCATCTTTTCCTCACTCAACTTTCCAAAAGTGGCTGAAGAGTTTCTAGTTCCTATGCTCTGGCTACCCCTTCTAGGGGTTTATAGCCGTGAGTATATGTATGTATGTATGTATATATTTGAAAAATAAGTCATTTTATATATTGTGATTGATGTTATTGTGATGTGATTTTATATTTTATTATAATTTGAGTCAGTCACTTGATCACTTAGTGTGAAAATGCACTGCCTCTTGTGCCGAAAAACATAGGTTCAAATCCTGAATGATGCCTACAACAATAAGTTTTTTCTAAAACATGTGTGTTTTATTTATCAAGCTTATAAACGATGCAGAAAAAATCTAACGGAAACCAATATAGCTTTACATTTGCCCCCTTTCACGTAAAAACATTGACCAGGCAAAGTGTGGGTACTTCGCAACCAGAAATTCTCGTTATGTACAGAAGTATTACTTTATACGCCTACCACTCTTCTAAGAAAAAACTAAACGAAGACCTTATACGATTTCACTTATCTGCCTATGTCTACCTATGTTCATTCATCCCGAAAAGGGTTACCTATGGATAGTTGAGAAATCAGAAATTCCATTTTTAGAATTTGAAAGGGAATAAGGTGGCTGGTGATGCGTTTAGTCTCAAACACATCGCCTATGAATCGATTGAAAGCCCCGTATCCCTCTTATGGCACCCACGAGCAGTTAGAAGAAGTACTGTTGTTAGCCGACACTTCTCATCTCATCTATCTTGTAATATATCCTTATCTATGATATTATTAGCTGGAGACCCATCACCAACAACCTTTACTTTACCATCCTTTCCCCACTCAATTTTCCAAATGTGGCTGAGGAATTTCTAGCCGTGAGTATATGTATGTATGTATTAGCTATGTAGCGCCGTCTTAGAATAACACTAACCCATTTCTTCTCGCGTGGGTCGGTGTTAAGGCGACTGAGGGTATATAGACGTTTTAACCGATTATTGGGCGAGGCGGATGGAGACGCATCACCAACAACCTTTATTTTACAATCGTTTTGCCACTCACGTTTCAAAAGTTGCTAATGCATTTCTGATTCTGAAGCTCTCGCTATCCCTATTGGGTGTAATAGCCGTACGTATATGTACGAGGGCTGCTATTTATGTATCCGGAACTGGCCACTTACAGAACAATAATTTAAAAAGTAATTACATCATTTAAAAATAGAACTCTTTAGCTTTAGAATACATTTATTTTTATGTGACTGTCAATTGTTTTCACATCGTAGCGTCATTTTGAAAATTGCGTGTCTTCACCACCATGGATTTAACTCGTGAACATTTTCGTGCCATGATTTTTTACGATTTTCGGCGTGGTCTAACTCAAAAACAGTGCATCGATCAGCTTACTTCAACTTTTGGGGATGAAGCACCCTCAAAGACCACTGTGTATCACTGGTTTAGCGAGTTTAATCGTGGACGATCTAAGCTTACTGATGAAATTAAAGAAGGTCGCCCTAAAACGGTCGTTGTACCTCAAAACATCGATGCTGTCCGGGAACTAATAACTCAAGATCGTCATGTTACATATCGTGAGATAGAGGCATCTCTGGGCATTAGTATGACGAGCATACATAAGATACTTCATGAACATTTAGCTGTAAAAAAAATTTGCTCCCGTTGGATTCCGCACAACTTGAGTATTGATCAAAAACAGGCTCGTGTCGATTGGTGCAAAGAAATGTTAAAAAAATACAACCGTGGTGCGTCAAAAGCTGTTTATAATATCTACACAGGTGACGAATCTTGGATCTACGCTTACGACCCCGAAACTAAGCAGCAGTCCACGGTGTGGGTGTTCCAAGATGAGCCGAACCCAACAAAAGTTATTCGTGCAAAAAGCACATTGAAGCAAATGGTCGCTTGTTTTTTTGGTATAAATGGCCATGTAGCTACAGTGCCTTTAGAGAATCGTAAAACTGTTAATTCGGAGTGGTATACGACCATTTGTTTGCCGGAAGTCTTTGAACAAATAAGAAAGACTAACCGACAACGTAGAATCATTCTGCATCACGACAATGCTAGCTGTCACAGGTCGGCCGTCACAACTCAGTTTTTAGAAGCTCAAAAGATCGAATTGACAGGTCATCCGCCGTACAGCCCTGATTTGGCACCCAATGATTTTTATTTATTTCCAAATGTGAAGAAAAAATTACGTGGTCAACGTTTTTCGAGCCGCGAAGAGGCAGTCGATGCGTTCAAAATGCACGTTTTGGAGATACCTCAGTCTGAGTGGAAAAAGTGCTATGAAAATTGGTTTCAACGCATGCAAAAGTGTATAGATCTGAGCGGCGAATATTTTGAGAAGCAATAAAACCATATTAATTGATATATGTTTGTTTCTTTTTTTTATTCCGGATACATAAATAGCAGCCCTCGTATGTATGTTATCTCTACTGTTATTAAAAATTGCATTAAAATGTTATTTATAAATATATGTAAATATATACGGACATATCATACACAGATCAAGTTAGCTCCATTCCAAGTATAACTTGTATTATGGGATTTAAATCTTTTTGTTCATGAAAACCTCATGTGGGGATTATTACTAATAAATAAAAATAAATAAAGGAAAGAAAAATTTGTCTTGTCTGTGTCGAAAACATCTAAGACTAAGAAACAATCATTTATGCTCATAACATAAATGCTGCCCTCAGCGGGGATCGAACTTGCAACCTCCGGACCGAGAAGCTCCGAATCCACTCGGCCATGGCTGTTGTCATCATGTAATCCGGTATAGATATTGAAACCTTCAGTTAAAATTACTCTGTTCGGTGAAATAATTATTTCAAGCGACACCGATTTCGTAGTTTTATACATCAGTACCTTTCAAAGAAGGGGACCAGAGTCCACACAAAAATAGCGTTCCCGTTTTTACCTCTAATAAGTCTGTTATACATGCTCTTTATTTTTCACACTTCAGACGCCTGCATGGTTATCTAATGTTCCAATCATATATACAATACATACACTCACGCCATTAGTTCCCATTGGGTAGGCAATGACTATCGGTCACCAAATCGTCACCATGTGAAATCCTGGAAAATCTTTCGAGCTAGATTAACAGTTTTTTTTAGACATCGGACGCCTGCCTTTTAATCCTAATACTTGAGAATACAGGCAGGCTGTTGTGCGTATAATACGTTAGTTCAGGGAACATAGTTTGGTTTTGAAATAAAAGATTGCATAATTTTTGTCGTAGGTATTTATTTGGTTTATCCTTTACACAGGTAACTATTTCTGGATTCATATATTTATTTATACTACCGCCAAAACCGACCATGTGGGTTTATAAACAGTAAAAAAAACGTTTTTGAGAGAATCACAATTGTCCAAAGCTCTATTACCGTTGACATTGCAAAGGAGTGAAACTTCAGAAAGATACAACATTTGACTGAGTGTGATTCCCTTGTTGCGCTTACTATTCACGCAAGGCGGTAGCAGCAGGATTACTTCATGATTGAGGTTACTATGTATTTTATATCAATAACCTAATATAGCCAAGTACAAATCACTTCTTATCAAATTATATGCCAGTAGCTATATATAGTGATATCAGCTGTATAGCCATCATTTTTTTTCCGGCATGAATTAGGATTTAGTGATGTGAAATGCTTAATTAGGTTCTTTTAATGGGTGGGAGTCGGATATCAGCTGACATGAACTAGTGCTACAAAGAATTTATTTTATGATATTGTAGACAAAAATAAGACCGTAATACTGAGGTTAAAAATGGCAAAAAATGGTACTAACTCGTTAAACAGAATTTAAGGAAAATGATGTTCGCAACTCAACATACTCTTCAGTAGCTTTGGTTGTCGCCAGCTCAGTCCCAATAATTTGGGTTGTCAGGATAGAGTCCGAAATGTACTTATGTACTTATTCACTTTTATTTCACTTTATGACACTAGGTAAATAGCTACCGGCTTCAATTGTAAAAATCCATATTTAAAACATCAATTGTAAAATCAGTATGAAAAATATCACAGTTTGTATTATAGAAATGTGATTAAAATTCCAAACATTAAAAGGTCTTCGATACCACAGTTTGTGCACATAAAAAAGTTTCGTTTGAATGTACTTTAGGCATTTTATTACTCAATAGCTAGTTATAAAAAGATTATTCGATTTCTTAAAAGTATTACTTTTTTATGAAAAACTTATTCTGAAAGACAAATTTATTCTGTACACTTCCTAACTACATACTCTTAATAAGCACCATCAATATTCCGTCTTAGTATCGTCCGGTCCTCTCTCTCCACACTCCAGTCACACTCCTCTTCCATCACAAACATATACATTCAGTACAATCGATGCCACGTCTTATAATTAAAAGGTATAATATAAATAGATATATAAATATCACTCTTAAACCTATATTTATTATGATTACTCCATATCATCAAATACTTAAAATGGCGTAGACTGCACATTTTCCCATCCTTAAACTATGTCACATTACTTAAGGCCATATAGTTACAATTTCAAAAATAACTAACTACAGCAAATTATCTGTGGAATAATTCTATTTGATAGAATAAATATACATCTTAATTTAATTTTGAAAAGGCATAACTAGATCTAATCTCATATGTAACCAGTGAAATCTATCATTAGAGTATAGAAATATAGTTGTTTATACATTAATCATTTTGTGTACCTCATTACCAGCGTTATAATTACTAAGATTGCTATATATAGACTACGTACATAGAAATATTACGAAGAAATATCAAGAGTGATTTACATATTGTGCATTCGACAATATACTATATACCTAGTTGAGTGGTGTTATATCCTTACAATCATTGTGAAAAAACTGAACATTCGATCATAGTCGAGATCAAAATGTACAAATAAATAATCACATTATCCTAGATTTTTTATTATATAGTATAGCGAGATTACCAGAGCACTTTGCCAGGGCCTAAGTTAGAGCCATGGTCGATATAAGTAAAACAACAAAATAATATCAAACTAAAATACTGCAGCTTTAACTCAAAGTTACTTTAGAGATCCTAATATTGAATAATTTATATTTTTATTTGGCGTGTTTTCCAATTTATAAAAGCATAACTGTAAATGAAACCATACATTTATCTAAATGATAGTGGGAGTAAAAAATGCTAGAATGTATCTGTATACTACTAGTAGTTTATGGGGTTCTAACTCAGCCAAGTCCGTTATAAAATGGTTTCTGGTTTGGGTGTGCGTGGTATGTGTAAGGTGCAATGTTATACTGGTTTGGTCGTATTTTCCCACGAGCATCCGTTTTATATTTAGATAGGAAATATAGTAGCGCTGCATGGCGCCAATGTTGAATGCCAGCGCTGTCGCCGCACTAAACGCAACGAACGCAGGATTGCATCCCGGAAAAGAGAACACTTTGAACGTAAGAACGTCGACTGGTTAATTGGTGAATTTCGTAGTCCACTGGAGTGTCGAGTCACAGTTAATGACCATAGTGCGTCTGGAAATAGTGACAGACCAAAACGTTATTTCACCTCTTCTAACAAATAATACAATTTATGTGAAAAGGTTTGAAAAATCATTGCAGATAAAAGAAATGTTTGAAAACTGCAATGTGGTTGTAAATATCGAGGAAATTGGCTGTCCTAGTTTTAAGGAACTGCATAATCTGTATGATAAGTGTGATGATATCGTTAGATGTATTTATCACATGAATGTGTGTGCGCTAGAAAATTATATGTTTACAAAAGCGTTGCAAGTATAATATATTTATTGTTTTTTTAACACAACCACCGTTCTCAAAAATGAATGCTTGAAAATAATGCACTTCGACAATCAAACCAGTATAACATTGCACCCTACACATACCAAGCACACGAAATCAGAGACCATTTCATACTGGACTAGGCTGAGTTAGAAGCCCCATACATGTACTACTTAAACAATTAAAATTAAAGTTTGCAATGTAAAGATATGTGACAATAAGATAATGATTATATCTTTGTCTGCCCCAGTCGAACCTAAACGAAAACAAAAACTATTTTATTTGCAGAATGTCAAACTTAGATATTGTTTTTTATATTTTTTTTATAAATAAATAATATTGAAATCCAAGTCGATGGACCATAGGCTAAGAAACCCCGACTTAGACTTACTTACTTAAAAAATACCTTAACCACAGCTCTGAGTTACCTGGTCAAAGTAATCTATTATCTCAACTTAAGCCCTACTCCTAAGTATATAACATTAATCAGTACTACTTATACGCTAATATGCAGTGCGATTAATCTTACAATTTTATTTGATATCGGCAGTGAGTATTTCTAAATCGGTTTAGAAGCAACAAGCACATTATGAGACGCAGTGTCGACAGATTGCTAAGAAGAGAGTGAGATAGAAGAGTAGGTAGTGAATTGTTTCGGAGTGTGAGGAGCTTGGTGATCGCAGCGTGGAGCCAGGCGCGGGGAAGGCGTGGTAGGGCGCTCGCTGGCCGGTGCGGGCCCCGCGCTCCGTGGGACACCCCATCCATTTAGGAGCTGACGCCAATTGACGCTCGTGCTCTACACGCATTTGAAGATCGTTGAAACGCCAGTAGCCTTTGCCTTTGAAGAAGTATGTCTTGCCTGTTGAAACAAAAGGAATGTCAGAAAAATGAAACTGCTTTGAAATATAACAGAGATTAGAGGTTAACTATATTACCATCTCTCCATTGAAAAGCACTATCGATGTTGTGGCCTATTCCTTTCCACATTACCATGTCTCTTGGGTAGTCTAGTTCAACGCGGCCCTGCTTTTCATCATATCTGTAAATTCGTTAAGAATCAGTTACAATATTCAATTAATTCAATTAAAAAATATATGTAGTCGGCGACGTCCGTGGCCGAATGGATAGGTGATCGGTCCGAAGGTTGTGGGTTAGATCACCGCTGAGAGCAATATTTATGTGATGAGCATAAATTATTGTTTCTTAGTCTTGGATATTAAATATGTCTCTGAGTTAGTATCCCATGATACAAGTTTGACTTAGTGTGGGGCTAGCTTGATCTGTGTATAATATGTCTGTATGTATGTTGCTAATAAATGGAAATACTGAACCGTTCATAAAAGCGCATTCGAAATCACCAAACTAAGCTATTCAGGGAGAGCTATCCATACTAATATTATAAATGGGAAAGTGAGTTTGTTTGTTTATTTGTGGCGCTTTCACGCCGCAACTACTTAACCGATTGCTTTGAAATTTTGCAGACATATAGTTAGAAGTCCAGATTAAATTATAGAACACTTTTATCCCGGAAAAATGATATTCCCGAGGGATAACAAAAATATTGTTTGCTTGCGCTGTGTGTCGTAACAAGGTAATATTTAGCTCTCGAGGAATGCAAGAGATGGCGCTGGGTATTTTTTAAAACGTGGTAACGATGTATTTTTAAGATACATAAGAAGTAGGTTGATATCTTACGCTTTAACCAGCGGCCGGAAACTTCCCGACATCCTCACTTTGTGGATTTTAGCAGCGCAATCTTCAACCTTTCAGCTGAATCCTTATAAAAACGCGCGGCGTTCTTTGCATGTTAACAATAGATGGCGCTGTCTGAACTTTCTACATCGCGGTATGATTTCTTCTTTATTAGAGTATATAAACCCAGAATCTAAAAAAATTATCTTTTACACAAATGATTGAAAAGTATGAAGATTTGACATATTATGTGCGGTGCCTTTTCAGGTGCGCATTCGGAACCTTGGTCTTCACATGGACCAGTCGCTCACATTTCAAAATCATGTTGATCTAAAGACTGCCAAGTGCTTTGCTGGCCTTAGTACTTTATACAAGATAAGGTCATTTATAAGTGAGGATGTTCGACTCAGGTTATGCGAGGGTTTAGTTCTGTCCCAGTTAGGCTATTGCGACATCGCCTATGGCCCTTGTCTGCTAAAAAAGACCGAACACCAAATACAACGTGTACAAAATGCCTGTATGCGGTACTGTTTTAATATTCCACGACGGCAACACATTACTCCATATTTGATTGAGAAGAACTTGCTTAACATGAGACATAAAAGGAGACTGAAACTTTCATGTTTTGTCTATAAAGTAATTAAATATAAAACACCAAAATACCTTTATGACAAACTCAACTTTTCGAAACGCGAACGCCTCAATGTACTTTTGTTACCGAAGCACAAGCTTACAAGGACCAAGGGCTGCTTTACAATAGCAGCTTCTAAATGCTGGAACGTTATACCGCCGCCTATCAAAGATGCACAGTCTATTTCCTCATTTAGAAACAAATTACTTAAATATTTGATAGTATTGCAGCGCAACGAGTTTGCTATTCCCTATGGCTGTGCTTCTAATGTCGAATAATAACCAGTAATAAGGTATTTATATATACAGTAACATGTATCTATGTATATATATATATATATATATATATATATTTATCTATTTATGCATTATATTGTTATGAAAGTATGTACGTGGCTTTCATTATTGGTATTTATATTGATTGTTATTTATATTTTATTCTTCTATAATATGTGAAGAGATCTAAATAATGTATATATATTAGCTCTAGGCTAAGACTATGCGCGTGGTGTCTGTGTGTGGATGTGTGTGTGTGTGTGTGTGTGTGTGTGTGTGTATGCGAGTGCATGTGTATTGAAATTAGTTCTAAGTTAGTTTTAAGTGTAAGTAGTCTTAAGGTTTGGTCAGAGCTGAAAATCGGAGCTATCTGCTTGTAGTGGATAGACCGAGCTCTGTACCATTTTGTCTTTTATTTTGCTGTTATATGCTATTGTTCGCTTTGTTAATACTTTTTTCTTATTGTTTGTTGTCATGTCACCATTTTTTTTTGTTGTATGTGTTAAAGACAAATAAAATCTTTTATTATTATTATTATTATTATTATTATTATTATGTTATATGTCCATGTAATAGAATAGATCATCGTTAATTTACTTGCACTTTTCGTTTCGAGTCACTTACTTTACTTAATGTACGTACGTACTTAGTTACTGGTATTGTGTGTGCTTTTTAGGTAATCCACCATTGTATAATGTTTGTATTGTAATATGCATTTTATAGATTTTAGGTTTTTCGCAGTAGGCTGAATAATAGTTAGTGCACTTTGTTCGTCGTATAGAATTTTATAGTTTAGTTTGGTATATTTTTTGGTTCCTAATATTTTAGATTGAACTGTGTTTGTTATAGATTTTAGGTTTTAGGCAGTAGTTATATAACAGTTAGTTTAGTGCTTTTTTCTAGGTGCTGTGCGAACGCGCAATATTAGCACCAAAAAATGAAACGGTCACTAAAATAAATGAAAATATTTTGAATGATGAAGTTATGGGAGAAAATACTGAATATTTGTCTGTAGACACAGTGATAGAAACAGAACATAGTACGTCATGTCCTGTGGAGTTCTTAAATTCTTTGGATCTATCTGGGGTGCCTTCTAATAAAATAAAACTAAAAGTAGGTGTTCCGGTGATGCTCATGCGCAATCTCGATGCCCCTAGACTGTGTAATGGTACCAGGCTGCGTGTCACTCAGCTTGGGCGGAACATTATTACAGCCACTATTTTAACTGGTGCAGCCAAGGGTGAAAGTGTACTCATACCTCGGATTTCGATTATTCCAAAAGACCTCCCATTTCAATTTAAAAGACTTAAATTTCCTATAAGGGTTTCATTTGCAATGACCATTAATAGAGCACAAGGCCAAACTCTAAGGGTTGCTGGAGTACACTTAGAAAAGTATTGTTTTTCAGTGTCCATAATCTGCATGTTTTAGCTCCACAAGGGAAAACATTTAATAAAGTGCACCATTCAGTTTTGGTTTAACAACTGAGCATATCCAGCGATACATCGCTCTTCTTAGAATTTTCTGTGGAAATGAGAAGTTTTATACTTTATACCGCAATATAACCGAATTCCACGCGGGCGAAGGTATGGGCGGAAAGTAAATTTGCCACCGCCGCATATTTAACTAGAACTATTATGAATCAATCGTTCCGGATTCGTATCTCAGGTGATTCAAGCATTTTGTAATTTTTTTTTTGTTTTGTTAGCTTTGAATAGCAATCTATATATTATAATAGCAAGCACTATCCCTTCACTTCCGCGATTATTTTGTATGGAGATCCACCACTAACCATCCCCATCTTCCCGAGCAATCGCTGCAAGCTCTCCCGCTATCACCAGCGGTCAGTAGCGGTTTATGAAAAATTAAAAAGGTTTTTTTTGGAACTCAACCCCTAAGAGGTTGATAGAGCAAATGAAAGTTAATATAGAGATTTTTGTCATTTTTGTATCAGAAACATAAAACTTGGTGGGATTGAATTTATGAAATTCATCTATCAATTATTCATGAGTATGTATAACGTCCATAGTTTTATAAAAGGGTAGCCACTGCTTCAGAGAAAGTAATTCTTCATCCAGTTTTGGAAATAGACTAGGGAAAAGGTAGTTAAATAAAGGTAATTAGTGATGGGTTACCAACTGCATCGCCCAACAATCACTTGAAAAGCCTCAATGTCCTTTATATCCTTTACAACGCCCGCGGGAATTTAAATATAAAAAACAGAAGTTGAGATAGTGTTTCGGTATTTTGAATGTAAACCGGATACAAAAAATGAAGTCCACGCGGACGAAGTCGCGGGCAAAAAGCTAGTAAATTTAATAAATTGAAAACATTACGCTAAATTTCACAATGCTTGAGCAGTGACTGAAGAAAGAAACCTAAGATATTTAAAAAAACAACGCTACCCTTGCGAAGCTGGGCCGATCCACTAGTATTTATTTATATTAGACAATGACAATCTGTCTTTTCTAAAGACATATGTGTGGTTAATTTATCATGGTTGTTAACGGTGAGGGAAAACATCGTGAGGAAACCCACATGGCTGAGTTGTACTTAGTCATGTGACAGTGTATTCGTACAAAACGGCGATAGGCCTGCCCCCTTTCACGTGAGTACACTGTCCATGCAAAACGTGGGTACTCTGAACACCAGGTGACAAAGTCACGTGATGTTCAGAAGTATTAGTACCTCTGCCAACCCCTTCGGGGATATTCGGCGTGAACGTTTATGTTATGTTATGTTATGTAGACAATGACTTACTTCCAGTACATGGTACCGCTGTAGAAGTACGTGTTTCCATTTAGCCCCCACACCATGGCAGCGTCTATCTTCTCCAGTGATTCCGGCAGGCCCAAGTCCACTAATCTTTTAGGATATCCTCTAATGAGATATTGTGAATCGAACAAATACAACTCTTTGTCTGAAAAAAGAAACCATTATGTTAAAGGTTTAATATAATAATCAGAATAATACTGGGTTCTATTCCAATCTTAAGATGGAGAAAAATGACACGAAAGATTATTTCATGATTTCTTTAACAACAAACTAGAGGGTGAAAAATATCATCTATTCTTATAATTATACCTACTTAATTAGTTAAAGTTTTTTTATTATAGTGTATCAGAGACAAGAAAATCCGGAACAAAACCTGCATACCAATGAAAAAGGCGATGTTCTGATCTGGTCTCTCATAAACCGCATCCACATGAGTTAAATTCTTTGGCAAACCAGGCCACATTCTGGATATCTCTATCGGGTAATCTGGGTATCTTCCATGTACGCCCATTCGCCAATGATACTGAAAAATAGTAAACGTTTAATAAGAAATTTTCTTATGTGGCGACCGCTAGACGGCGAACTCACTCGCACACTAGCAGCGTCATAAAAAATCGTACATCGCGGTATCGAAATGTTTCTCTAGCTAAACATAAATACAAATTCTAAGTTGGTACACAGCAGGGTGTACTGGCCAGTATATCTTTGCTGTTCCCACGCTTAATAAACTTAGATGCCAATTACAAATAAAAAGGGGTCATCTAAACTTACTCTATCTTTGAATATGAAAAGTTCGTTGCGTATTAGGGCTACTGCATCGTAATTAGTATTGCACTCGTCCGGCTTGTCAGAGGGTTCGGTAGGTCGCGGCGTGGTCTTCTCCGGGTAGTACGGTTTCTGCGGCCGCTCGTTCTTCGTGTCAGTCGGGGACTTGTGATGCGGGTATCGAGGGTACTCGGGAGTCAGGTGCGGGTATCGGGGACGGTGCGTCGTCGGTCGGGTCGTCTCGGGACTCGGATGAGAATAGTGCTGAGTAGTCTTCCATGGATGATACTCCGTCGAATTTCTGCGCTCCGGGTAGTTCGGCTTTTGCGGATAATATGTAGGGTAGTTCCGTTGCGGATGTTTCGGATAAGATGACGGGTAATTGGGATATTTTTGGGGATATTTATGATGATGATTGTGGTGGTAGTATGGTCGACGAGTTGTGGTTGTAGTTGTCGTAGTGGTCGTTGTAGTGGGTGGTACGGTTTCGGCTGGCAGATAGTACGGTATTTTACCCCATTTTCTCTTTTCTTTTGGACCTGAAAAAGTACAAAGCTTTATTAGAATCACAAATATTTGCCAAATGAAAACTACATACATTCGATTGTATTTATATTGTATGTTTTTTGTACAAAATACGTATTTTAAAAGTAGATTTTCTGTTCGGTTAGATATGTTTTCATGGTGGTCTTTTTTTTTATAGAGTTTGATTGCGTTGTTAAAAATATATTTCATAAATATCAAAATGCATACGTGGACGACTCTATTGTTTGTCGATTTTTGTATGGAAATTTGGGTTACCATCAAATGGCTGGGAAAGCGGTAACATTTTTGTTCAAAAATATATTATTTTAAGTACACATACCATACATTTGTTGAATTCCGTTGCGATCATCCTCAGGCAAAACGAAGTTGGGCTGAATGCCTTGGTACCATGGATACATGAGGGCACTTTTAACAGAGCTGTGACTCAAGCCCAACGAATGTCCGAATTCATGTACAGCCACTGCGAAGAGCGATGTTCCTAGGAAAACACATAAATAATATAAAACCAATCTCTTTCTTTAGTTCACAAGCTGTTGAGTATAGTATATCTTATGGTGTAAAGTTTAATTAATTATTGATTATCATAAGTTTTTTAACCTGAACCGTCGGTAGTTCATTTACATGCGGAAAAATAAAATAGCCTAAATCACTACGACGGACCAATATTTCGTGACTTATTACTTTGATGATTTATAAAGTACATACCATCTTCATCATCATTATTGGGATGCAGCAGCCACAGTTCGTCATCATCAAAGTGCGCGTCGCCACCCCTGCCGGTGCCGGGGAAGAACGCGTGCGCCAGGATCGAGCCCCGCCCGTCAAATGGATACGCGTCGTCGTGGTGGCGTCTGGAAGACATAGTTATATCATATTTTAAATGGAATTATTAAATATTAATTATATTTAAAAATAATCTTTGTATGCGGAGTGGATCTTGATGTAGTGCATAATAAGTATTGTTTCGCAGTACATAATATAGTGCTGCAGAGGACCGGTCATTGTGGCAATCTTTGACGAAGGCCTATGTCCAACAGTGGCCGTCTATTGGCTGATGATGATGTTGATAGTTATACTTGTAGATAATAAGGAAAGTAGAAATTCAAAAAACTAGGAATGTATTATGTAATTAGGAAATAAAATATGTGAGAAATAATCGTATTAGGCCATGTCTGTAAAGATTATTTCTATGTAAATAAATAAATAAATAAATGATGATGATGATGAAAAAGTATAGTACATACATATATCTACTCACGGTTATAAATGCCAAAAAGAGGTAACCAGAGACACCCTTGGTATGAAATGGGTTAGTGTCATTTAAGCATTAAATCTTTTCCCTATATGCTCTAGATTACAGTTATTTACAGATCCATAGGTAATTATTGTTTCTAACAAATAAAGTAAAAAAATGTAATATAATTTTCAGAAATCCTGACATTTAAATCCAAGCTTTCGAAATAAAAGAACTCAATCAAAATCAACCTACATGTTTAGGAAACTACGATGTTGACCGTAGAGACAGACTCGTCAAACTTATCTTATAACACTCTCTTTGCATCCGGGTTAAAAATGAGACTTCTTTATTTTGAGTTTTTATTTTTTATATTCATGTGAAGTGAATTACATTTGCACAAAAACCATGTATTTGTATATTTGAGAAAAGCGAGATAAGTTTTCAGGATCGTGGAAGTGACATTTACTAGTTTCTGCTTAATCTTTGTCTAAAGCGATCTTCAATCATATATACCGAAGATTCCGCACTCCACACAAATTCAATGCAAAAAAAAGTGGACCGCGAGAATGCCAAGACTCTTTGACAATTAAAAATTTATTTTTCTACAATTATCGACCTTACCATATTTTCTTAAGACCTATTATTTATTGCAAGATCTAGCACGCAACTGTCAGTGAAACAGTGCTTTTCATGGATAGAAGCACTGTTTGGCCGGGCCTTTTTTCGTGCTTTGTTGGTGTATCTTTGGTATACTATATATGATCGAAGAAAGCGATACTACAAAAAATAATAAATCGGAATCGCAGTATTGAATTTCTGCTAGCGAAACCCGTTTTTTCTTAAACACGAAAGAACGAAAACAGCCGTTAAATAACTTTTTCATTTCATTTATAATTTTAGATTCTTAAGATTTCATTTAAGTTCGAATGTTAGTAAATCAGCTTAGAATCGTAATCCCGCAAACTACCCTTTTATACGTATCGCAAGAGGCAAATGAAATACCTTTGGTGTTTAAGTGGTTTTCAGGCGATTTTGTAGACAACGCATCATTTGAGATCATTTCCATTTTCTATAACTAAAATTGTTTGTGATGATATTAAAACATATAAAAGTACTTTAGCAAAAAACATCTGGTGTATATGTATATGTCGTAGGGTGATTTGATGTTTAGGTTTTTTGCAAAAATCCGGATAATTAGACAACGGTCATAATATCTGTTCTTTGCAAAAAAAAAACTAGTCAGTTTAGTAAAATTGTACTTCTTTAATGCTGATTGGCTGATTTCTGATTGCTCGCCTACACTTATTCTGATTGGTTCGTCATTGTGGTATTGAGATATTATAGCTAGAGTTATAAAGAGCGAGAAATGGCAATACTTATTTGATACTGGGAATTTTATATATTTTTTTACTCTTTAGTTGGAGTTAAATTACAATCACGTTTAATAATAAGGACATATTATACACAGATCAAGTTACCCCAAACTAAGTAACACTTGTTGTATGGGATACTAACTCAACGATATATTTAATATAATATAATACATATAAATAACACCAAAGACTAAGAAAATAAATGAATGCTCGTGACATAAATGTTGCTCTCAGCGGGGATCAAACCCGTAACCTCCACACCGAAAAGCTAGTCACCTATCCACTCGGCCACGAACGTCGTAAATATAGATAGAAACAATAAATTAAGTACGTCTTAAATTATAGTATTGAGGTATTATAGCTAGAGTCATAAAGGGATGTGACAATACTATTTTTATTCTTAGGAACTATTTGTAACTAAAATTAACAATCACATAAAATGTAGGTAGGAATAATGAAGCAAGTACGTCTTAATTAACAACCAATCAGAGATGACGTGTTTATGGAGCACTGCAATCGACCAATCAGTGTTCAGTATTCATAAAAACTGACATTTCGTTCCGCAATCATACTAAACCAACTAGTTTTTTTGCAAAAAACCTAGTAAGATTAACAAATATTATGACTGTTGTCTAATTATCCGGGTTTTTGCAAAATCCCTAGGTTTTTTGCAAAAAACCTAAACATCAAATCATCCTACGACATATACAATACATAGATCATCGTGTTTTTCCCAAAAGAGAGCACAATTATAACTTTAATGACAGTAGTATTTGTTTCATACGCAAAGCACAAACGTATATATTATGCAAGACAAAGAAACATAAATCCAATTCTACATTACAATATTTGTCTTGGGCGGAAACCAAAACGTGCAATCTCCGAACCTCGAAATACTGAACAAATTCTAAAAAGACTCAAATGCATGGTTTGTTTCCCCCGCTTTGGTTGAAATTCTATTGCGATTTGCTAAATTTTGAACATATACATATACACTCAATTGTAATGTTTCCGCCCACTCCTTTGATTCTACATAAATACATATACTCACGGCAATAAACCCCTAGATGGGGTAGCTAGAGCTTCAGAATGAAAAATTCCTTAGCCACTTTTGGAACTTCAGTAAGGAAAAGATTATGAAATAAAGGTTTTTGGTGATGGGTTTCCAACTGTATCGCCCAACCACTTCTTTAAATGCCCCAATACCTTTAGCCACCTCTTACGATCGCCCACGGGTAGTAATGAGGTAGTGCTATTCTAAGCCGCCAGTACACAGCAAAGCCTAATTCCTCTAATTTTAGAATGTTACTAATATTTATCTAGCGTTTTAATGTATAAGTTTATTTCTCTGGTATAAAGTTATTTGCCTATCACTTAAAGATGTAACAAATAAATCAGACAAAGGGCTATAAGAGTTGTTCGGGCATAAAAGTATGAGTACATAGGAGTGGTAATACCGCGGCTGGTGTAGTAGTTTCGAATCGAATATATGTACCCATCGTAATCCCGTATATCGTCGGAGCGAGTTTCAGACCGTACTTAAATTCCTCTGCGTGCCTTTATTACTAGAGTAATAATGCACTTTATGGTGACAATAAATCTAAAAGACGCATATAAGCTATATAAGATGCGCTTTTGTGGGAACTAGCAATATGACGTATATAGACGGGTATTTAAAATAGACAGGGTCCTAAAATTGAAATAATCACTTCGCGTAGATAGTCCTAGGTATAGTCGAGGTACAATATTATAGAGCGTTTGGAACTAAAAGCGTTTTCTAATCTATCTTTCTGGAAGTTATGTGAGCATTTAATACATGTAGGTTATTTTTACCATAAGTAAGCTTTACTCACGACATAACATAACATAAACATAAACGTTCACGCCGAATATCCCCGAAGGGGTTGGCAGGAGTACTAATACTTCTGAACATCACGTGACTTTGTCACCTGGTGTTCAGAGTACCCACGTTTTGCATGGACAGTGTACTCACGTGATAGGGGGCAGGCCTATCGCCGTTTTATTCGTACTCACGACAATAAATTTCAAAAAGGGTTATCTAGAAATTTGATGTTGCTCAGCAATTTTAATAAATTGAGTGGGTAAAAATAAAGAATGATTGGTTATGGATCTCCAGACACATCGTCGGTCAATCACTACAAAAGCCTTTAAACCCTAAGTCACCTTGTACGACACTCGTTGCAATAGGGTTAGTGCTTTTCCAACAACACACATTAGTCTGAATGTTTAAATTTTGTTCTATGTCGTTGTTGATCAAAAATGAAAATCATTTGAACGACTCGGATTTGTATATGCATAATATCTAATTATTAAAAAAACTATTTCACTCATCATTATGTATTTGATGTATTTCAAATAAATTTCACAACATTTAAACAATCTGCAAATTTTTAAGATTGACGACTTTAAATTGAAAAGAACTTATAACTACAAGAAACCTATACTACTACCTCAAACTACAACCAATAAACTACATAAGCGCGCTGAAAAATGTAATATATACAATAAAGTAAAACGGATAGTGTCGGAAGTTTAGAGCGCGTAGTGGATGCAATATGGCGGATCTGGTTTTTGTCGTGTCTCCTTTCTCATATCGGGGTTGTCCGTTATCTAATAAGGCAAAGTTCCCTCATTGGATATGCAGCTCTTGTCTGGCAACTCGCTCTCGGGCAGCCATCAACGATCGCAATACTCACCGCAACTATCACCATATTTCTTAATCACACGTATTTGAATACGGAAAAGTACATTCATCACAGTCTTTTGTTTTTAGGGTTGCTCTCCATTCACTAATGTATATACATAAACATACATATACTCACGGCTATAAATCCCTAGAAGGGGTAGCCAGAGCTAAGCTAATTCCTCAGCCACTTTTGGAAGTTGCGTGGGGAAAAAGATTTTAAAATAGAGGTTGTTGGTGATGGGTCTCCAACCGCATCGCCCAAAAATCCTTTATAAATCCCAATACAGTTAGTCGCCTTTTACGTACACCCACCGGGAGAAATGGGGTAGTGCTATTCTAAGCCGACACTACACAGCAACACTAATGTATATGTAGGATACATATTGAATTCAATCTGTTTTACATCTTGTTGCGAGCATTTGATACTGATTTTTAATATATAAATTACCGTTTACTAAATCACACATTTTTATACTAGCTTTTTAAAAAGGTTTACTAAAATAATCCTTACAACCTCGATACCTAACAACTAAGATGCGGGTTTGCATTTGACAACTAGCTACTTAAACATTTATTTATAATTTGATGATATCATTTTATTTATACTTTATAGTTGATTAAAATATTATTGGATTATTATTTACTTATTGTCTGTATAGAGAGACTGCATATATAAATATACTTACGTCTCCAAATGTTAAAAAAGGCTGAACAGAGCCTCTAAATTAGAAAATAAGTGATTATAACGGATAAAAGAAAGAAGGTTTAAAAAATGTCTTTGGTGAAAGAAATACTTTGAACATTGTGAACATGCGAAATTTCAGATCCACGGATGATTGGTGTGGCAAACTTGAGATGATTACAAAAACACAAGATCCGGTCGCAGGATTTGATAAAAACGACTCCTGGTCAAATCCTGGGTCGGGCCTACACCTTGACCTCATATATAGTGCAATCTATACATTTAGTTAGAAATAATCGAGTTTTCCTACTTTAATTTGGATACCACTTAAGCGTCTGAGATAGTTTTATTAGTCGTCAAAAAAACTGTTAAATATGTGTTAATTGAATGTTAGCTCCAGTTGGTAAAAATTACAAAACATACATTCAATATTTAACAACCTATATTTCAAACTTTTACTCATTCATTTGCCAAAACTAGCTGAAGAATTTGCTATTCTAAAACTCTGGCAACCCCTTTTTAAGATTTATAGACTTGATTATAGATATTTACATAACTTACCCTAGTTTAGGCCGGTAATGCCGGTACTAATGTCACTACCCCTTTCCACCCACGGGTGTCGTAAGAGGCGACAAAGGGTATGGGGCTTATTTAAGTGGTTTTTGGGCGATGTGGTTGGAGACCCATCACCAGCAATACTTTATTCTACTATGTGGGGATCAACTACCAAATGTAATTCAATGTTTTTGACATGAATTCCTCATGTGGGGATTATTACTTATAAATAAAAGATGTTATTAAAGGAAAGAAAAAATTCGGGGTTCGAACCCCGCCAGTGTCGAAAATTTTCTTTCCTTTAATAACATCTTTTATTTATAACTACCAAATGTGGCTGAGGAGTTTCTAGCTCTAAAGCTCTGGCTACCCCTTTTTGGGATTTATGGCCGTGAGTCACTAGTTTACAATGGTTACTTACTTAGCGAACAAGACGACGATGTCAGCCTCCTCGGAGCTGACCTCCGTGAAGGTGAGGCGCGACGCCTGCTCCCACACGTCGAGCGCCCGCGCCAGCACCGCGCGGGTCGCGTGCGGGTCCAGCTGGGATGGGCGGCGGTACGATGATAGACTGGAAAGGTGATATCAATTATTAATCGATTAAAGACTCTTGAACCTAAATAATCTTTGTTGCTGTTTAATGTCGGCTTAAAATAGCACTACCCCATTTCTTTCCGTAGGGAAGAGGTGGCTAAGGGTATTTATTTATTTGGGATTTTTGGGTGATGCGGTTGGAGGCCCATCACCAAAAACATTTACTTTACAATCTTTTCCCCTCTCAAATTCTATAAGTGGCTGAGCAATTTCTTATTCTGAAGCTCTGGCTACCTCTTCTAGGGATTTATAGCCGTGAGTAAATGTATGTGAAGACAAGTGAGAGATGTACTGCTGCCATAGTGTGGGTAGGCTAACAAAACGTTGTCCGAATACTTGGTAAATTTTGTAGGAAGCCGATGGTGGTGCAGAACCGGTCACTGTGGTGTTCGTTTGGTTAGAAGTGAAAGTCTTTTAGTTTGTATTTAGTTTTTTTAAATATAAAAGCTCCCAAACCTAGTCTTATTTCAAAATGCCTATCTCATTGCATAGCAAGATACAACGATATTTTTTGTTCTGGTAATCATAATACTGAAATCTGTGTTTAATTTTATTGACGTATGCTTTAACACTTGGTACTTTTCACTGCCTCTTGTAGGATAACAAATTGTTCCTAAATAGCTGCTTTTCCACGGGTATTCTCGTGCAAAGTTAGCTAAAACACTCTTGTAATTGCTTTTAGTAATAATTTTGTGTTTGGTTTTACATCAAAGCTTATTACTCAAAAGGAAAAAACTCATTTTTTGATACGGATTTCATAGTTTCATGTTCTGGATCAAGCCTATAATATATTTTACTTAATTGTAAGGTTGGTAAGGGTGGGAGAAAAGCAGAAAAGCTCTGTAATAACTGCTGTGTTTGTTCACAAAAATACAATTTGAACGAGAGCCATGTTGTTAATTTAGCAGCAGAATTCGGTTAATTTGGGGTTGCATGACAGATAAACAGCAGCTTAGCACATGTCCGGCTGGAACAAGATCTCTAATTAAAACTGCGTACAGGCTAATGAGTTCTCTGTGTACATGGCAACACATAAATCCTGCGTAATGAACTCAGTGAGCGTTAAATAGGGGCGAGTCACTCAAATTGTCCACAATGCGATTATTCCATTACCCCGGGATAGAGCGACCACAGCCCTTTACCTGTAGGACTGTAGGTATGTGCGCACGTGTTTCACCTGCCATGTAAATAACGTCGAATATATCTAGCATTATTTCTAACTAAATGTATAGATTGCACTATATATGAGGTCATTCAATGTTCCTTAATTTCGCCTATACTACTGGCTGTGTAGTGTCGGCTTAGAATAGCACTACCCCATTTCTTCCGGTGAATGTACGTAAAAGGCGACTAACGGTATTGGGGCTTTTAAGGAATTTTTGGGCGATGCGGTTGGAGACCCATCACCAACAACCTTTATTTAAATATCTTTCCCCACATAATTTCCAAAAGTGATTGAGGAATTTCTAATTCCATAGCTCTGGCTATCCCTTCTAGGGATTTATTGCCATGAGTATATGTATGTATGTAATGTAATTCAATTAACAGTGTAAATACAAACTGTCAACTGGTTTCCCAAAATACAGGCTTGCCTAGTTTGGGAACCCCTGTTCAAATCTGTATTGTAAATATGCCTTATCAAATAAACATTTTTTATTTATTTTTTATTTATTTTATGTATGTACGACTGGTTAATAATTCAAATTAAAAGGTTAATTAAATTTACACTACCAGGAATATATAAGATCTTAAATTTCGCCAATACAACTGGGTAAATCTGGTTTGTAATATACAAACAGCTCAAACATTTAATTATATTTAAAAAAAAATCTATTTTATGTGACTCTTTATTAAATTTTTGATTTTATTATAACCAAATCTATTGATTAGAGTTTATATAGTTTTTAGTTAATTAAGGTTCATCAGCAAACAAGCTTTCACGATTTTTAGTGCATTCTCAGAGAAACTGTGGGGAAAGATCTGAAAAGGGTCTGCTATGTATTTTAAGTCATAATCTAGAACATGAATTTGTAAGTGTTCTACTATATGAAGATGGCTGTTGGTGATAAATCATCTTTTATTTCTGTTTCCAATATTTTATATTGACTGACATTACATTTATAAAGATTCTTATACGCCTACAGGTATGCTCGTACGTTTGCTTCATGGGTGTATAGATATCAAAACAAGATAATGGAATATAATGTATATTTTTTCCATTCGATTCCATAAACCTGAAAAGTTTGAAAGGAGAAAGAATACCTTTTGGTTGATAGTCTACAATAAGTTTTAATCTGGACTACTAAAAAGTCAGTTTTCGTTTAGCAGTAATTTTGTTACTGTTGTTTGTGTTGAGTTGTGATCAATTATTTCGACTTAGTCTAAGGTTGAAACTATTTCTGCTAATTAATATACTTCTCACGTTGCGGAATGTGTTTGATTTTACGAAGAATATTAACATTCAGTTAGTTTAATCAAAAGATAATCGTTAAATGTAGTTAATAACGCGGGCTTTATATTGGGTCACACAGGATAGCCGTTATTCCGGCGAACAACGACCAGTGCCGGATGGAAACCGCTCAAAATTTATTATTCGTATATTAACATGGCGGCGGCGGCGGCGGCACGCGCATCCAGCGGCACTATATCAGCTAAATACTTAATTGCAACTCTGCCATTATTAACGCATGTTTTCGTGGCTTCTACATTTAGTAAAAACAGTCGTTCGGCAATCAAAGTTAAATTTATCCTTCGCTTTCGCAACAGTTTCAAGTAGTTCCCTCGTTCTAATGTAAAATAAGGAAGCCAATACAATGCTGAACTAATTCCAAGTTTTATTGCTACTTCGTTCTATAGAAAACACGTGATCGCCAGGGCCACGTGGTAAGGGTTGGGACGAAATTGGCTCGAGAAGTTGGCAAGTTTTTGTTTGTTTGAAGGGGTTGAGGAGAGGCTGGCCTCGTGACGAAGGGTCTCGTTCTGGCGGCCACTTCACGTGATTCACGTGTTCACGTGTTCGCCGTGACATTTCTAATAGGGTCGCCTGTCCATGGCAACCGTTTCCATTTCAATACAAGTTTCAATTTATTTCGAAATGCAAAACGAACGTATTGTTTTACGACTTCCATAGCTACGTACTTTAAAAGTTTAATTTATTTGCTTTCTAATTTATCGCTCCGATTTTTCTGAGGTTTCACTGTTGCAATAAAAATTTAGAAAACTTTTCAATCATAGAAATGTAACTAATTTTGATGACGGAAATAGCCCTTTTGTTAAAAAATATTTCTTTACTTCTTTTCGTTTGCGACATTAACATGTAGTCCAAGATCCCAGTGCCGCCAGACCTACGTCATTTTAGCAAAGCTGAAATTTTGATATTTTATAGTCTAGTATGTAGTTAGGAGCGTATGCATACTTACTAGCTCGAAAGCGGGGCCGTTTCACAGGTAGCGCGAACTAAAGGTGTTTCAAAACTGTACTCACCTACGTGAAAGTAGAAAGGCTCATATTTAAATATATTTTTGGCAATATTATCAGAAGTAGATAATTGTTATTGCCAGACCGTTTCTGCGGGCCATTACTTCCGCCAGACGTTATAAACATTATTTAAAAATTAGGTAAACTACGACATTTTAGCAAGCCTCAGCTTTACATATATAACTACGTGATACTATTTCCAAACTTTTTGTAAGCAGCCAGACCAATCCAATGGGCCAATTATTCTCCCACTCCCAGACACCTCAAAGTTTCCCTGTGAGTGCGGGCGTGAGGGCGTTATTCGTGCGCTTAATAATACAGATAATTGAAATGATGGTTATATTATTTATTAAACTTGATTAAAATTTTAAATAAATATAGTTTTGATCATTCACAGATATTTAGATCAAATAAATTTAAAGCAATAGGTATGTATTATTAATTATTATTTTTTATTACAATTTTGATTAAAAATCTTACAATTGACAAATTAAGATTAAAAAATATTATCTATTATGTTATTCATCTCCATTCTCTTCATCTCCATTCTCTTCGTTGCTCGAGGTTCTACTTCCCTCATCAAATTCACATTCATATTGAATATTCAATTCATCTTCACCATCATGGTTATCGTCATTTGGCTCCTCTGTAAAGATGAATAATTTAATGAGGTTGCGAATAGCTACTAACATATAAAAATAATTTAATAAATTATTTGCATCAAATTAATTGCATCGCAATAATTTAATTGCATCAAAATTTCTCACATTGTTCCGGTTGAATTCTTCATTTACATTGACAACTGTATATTTATTAATAAAAAGTTGAAGTCGAGCAGCATCTACGTCAATGATTCCTGAAGTATTGTATAACTCGCAGATAAATTTCTGTATTACATCAAATACATCTTTTTCTTTCTTTTTATCAACGAATAATTCAAGTTCACCGAATTTCGTAAAAGCTTGCTGATATTCTGGACATCTTTGCAGTATTTTGAATGGTTTTGTCTTTCCTTTATTAAAAAAAGCAGGATTATAGTCACATCCTGTTATTGCATGAAACGAAATAACGTCTGGCGGAAGTAATGGCCCACAGAAACGGTCTGGCAATAACAATTATCTACTTCTGATAATATTGCCAAAAATATATTTAAATATGAGCCTTTCTACTTTCACGTAGGTGAGTACAGTTTTGAAACACCTTTAGTTCGCGCTACCTGTGAAAGGGCCCCGCTTTCGAGCTAGTAAGTATGCATACGCTCCTAACTACATACTAGACTATAAAATATCAAAATTTCAGCTTTGCTAAAATGACGTAGGTCTGGCGGCACTGGGATCTTACTCTAATGGCCTGTGGTTCTTACCAAGATTGATGTAAAAGTGGACGGACTAGCATTTCAACGCAAGCTTTTTGCGAAGTCATTATTTGATTGGGGATGATCAACTAGAGAGAGGGAAGATAATTAAAGTCATAGGAGTATGTAGAGATCACGAATTGTTTACCGAAACTCAGTTTGTTGATTTGTTGAAAAGTCTGTTTTTTACCAATAGTAGAAGAAGATTAGTCGGCCGCTACTTGTGTATTGAAACTGGAACACAAAACAATTTAATATCCCTATTTGGTAGTATTTTTTTTATTCTTTATTAGTTTTTATGTATGAACTTTTACAATATTTATTCAGGTGTGCAACTTTAAGCCAAGACTGAATAAAATATTTGATGCACTCTTCTGTATTTTAGACGTGGAAAAACCTCACTTTAATACAGTATTGTGAATATCAGTTTCACAAGGCAGATAAATAAGATTTGTCTGGAAATGCGATACGTATTAAAGTAGGTTTTCCTATCATCCCCACAAGGAAGGCTCCAGCGGTTTCCAGTGTAAACGATCGCGGACATAATCTGTAACGATGTCGTAACAAAGAGATTTGTAAGCACGCGCTTTATGAGCTGTGTCCGACGACTCAAATTTAATTTTCCGAAATAATATTACGGACGGCATGTCATCAAAATTATTCATGCGACTAACTTTTATTGCTTTCATTTTCTTTGAGCTGTACACGAATATTTGACGCACTGATCATAATGTTAAATACATTCATTAATAATTAAAAAATGTACAATTCATCGATTACAAGGGCTTTTAGGCTTTTAAGGGATTTTTGGGCGATTCGGTTGGAGACCCATCACCAACTACCTTTATTTTACCATCTTTCCCCATGCAACTTTCAAAAGTGGCTGAGTAATTCCTGGTTAACTCTGGCTAGGGATTTATAGCCGTGAGTATATGTATGTATGTATGTACCTAAAATAAACTTTCAAAGTAAGTAAAGTAAAAATATGCATACGAGTATGTCTTTGGTAACAAACATAGTTTAACTTCGGCTTTTTACGTGGATAGCATGAACACTCATTATTACGAAAGTTGACTTGTGACTTCAACAGAAAATTTTCATTATAACATTCTGGATTCCGCAATAAAAACTATTGCAAATATCTTTTAACAATGTTATATTTTGTTTCATAAAATAAATTGTTATATTTTCTTGTAGTAAACTGGCAAATAGTTATATTATATAGAGCGATGGTAATCTCAGTGTAGAGCGTCCACACTCTACGTATTTAGTTACATTCCATAGAGGATGTTCTGTAGCATGCAGGCGTCCGAAATGTGAAGAATAAAAGAGCATGTAAGGAAAGATTGACGAATCTGGAGCTATGAAGAATCCTAAGCCTACTTGAAGGGGAACTAATGGCGCGAGTATATGTTAAACGCGATTTGGATTTTCATATTATTCCAATCCTTAATAATGACCTTTGAATCCCTTACAAAATCAGCAATAATGCATCGCTTTGTCAGTACCCAGACTTTAGAGCTAATCAGATCAGATCTCCTCCTGCCACACTGCAGATAGCCGAGCGCCACCGGAGCACTCTACAATGCATTCTTGAATATCGAAGAGTTTGTAAAGAAATCATTTGCGATTTTGAGATTTTTCTTAGTTGTGTCAAGTTTAAAGAGACTTTAAAATTTAAAAATATCATAGGCTAACTAATTTATTTTTGATGGATGAACCTAAAAATATTGTGTAGAAAAAGGTACCGCAGTTGGAAAGTATCGTAAATGCATATTTTACGAAAACGCGTTTTTTATATTATTCCGAATCATTGAAACTTCTAATTTTCCTTTATAATAACTGCAATTAGAATCTCCCAGCCGGCACACTGCAGATAACCGAGCACTGCCAAAGACGAAGATGCTCTCTTGTGATTTCTATAGGACGTATACGAGCTTTGCCACACTTCAATCTACTACTCTACAATGCATTCTTGAATATTGAAGAGTTCTAAAGAAATGATTTGCGATTATGAGATTTACTTTTCTCACGTTTAAGGGGATTTTACAAGTTAAAGTATCAAAGATTTGTTAGTTTAGTTTGAAGGATGATAATATTGTGTACAAAAAGTTTCCACGATTTTTCATTCTAATTTAGGGTCTCGTTAAAAACTAGTTTCCTACATTTTAATTGATATAAACAACAGAAAACAGAGCAAATTAATAATTACAACAACAAAAAAACTGCTATATAATAAAGATAGAGATTTAGATTAGATTTTATTATTCGTCTATACATATATTAAAGATTTTGACGTGACTTTATTACCACCCAGTTAACAGTATTCCCTGGAAATACATACATATATATGCACATGCTGTTAGTTCCCATGTGGGCATGTGGGCGGGCAGAAAATCGCGATAGCGATTTACTATAACTTGATAAACTTCTAAATCTTTGACATTCATTAATCTTATCATATATGCCTTTTTATTCTTCACACTTCCAATCGCTTTCCATTTTGAGCACATTCTATATTCAATCTAAATACAAATGATCCTCCGTGGGCGTCTTCTACTGACATTACCATCCACCTTGGCTGTATAAATCTCTTTTACCTATTTATTCCATCCATATCGCCTGGAAATAACAATAGTTTAAAAGACCTCTTTTGTATATTGGTAAGTATTGTCGGAACTTACGTGCACTATAGTGGAGCACTATCGAGGGATTTGGTGAACAATCTCAAACCGTGTGACGCGCCGCTTTTCCACTTTGGAAGCTTTCAAATAGGTAACTGAATTGTAGTGTGGCTTCTTGAGTTCAAATAAATAGCTGTCAATCCTTTTTATCCAACTATGGCAAAGTTCAAAGGGATAATTTTGTGTGAGCTTTAGTCGTTGTTCACTTTATTGATATGTCATTGTTCACTTCTAATAAAGTAAGGAAAATAAATGTTGACAAAAAGTGAATTTATTTTTCGGCTGATGTCAAGGTTGTTATGTTAATTAGGAAAAATACAAATACAGGGAGTATTTCTGAGAACAATTATCACTCTTAAATTGTAAAGCACATAATATATAGTAAATTTGAACAACATATACTTACTAGGTGCAATTTTTGAGAGTTTTGAGAGTGCAATGTTTACCGTACATGACAGTTTCCTAACTAATCTTTTGAACAATATGTGTTCTTTAGCGAGTTCTGTGGTGTGGATATGTGACTTTGCTAAAAAACAAATAAATATTTACCCCACCAGTCTTAACAAGATAACTTCTTTCTTATTTCAAATGCAATTTCTTAACTTAAATTCACCTATCAGTGAGAAATGTTAAGGAGATACCAAAATTTATTTACTTATGTTCTATGTGTTGTTATTTTATATTCTTTTCGTTTTTTTTTTCTCCTTAAAAAATAATAAATGGGATTCACTTATATTACTTTGTCCCAACACACAGAGTATCCTAAAACACACTTTAAATTTCCTAGAACATATGAATGCTATCGACTGTATGACTACTAGTAAATAGCATAGACATCAGTAAATCTGGCGCGCGGGCGCTGCAGGCCAAATTAAGTCGAGAGTAACGTCGTTACGGCGGTAATGACGCGCCGCTTTATCAGTGCATTTCAATACGAGCTTCACTGCACATCAATATTCAAATACTTTTAATCAAGTCACTTTTAGTTGTGGTTTTAATGGTTATTATCACGGCCTTATGACTCCTCTAGTTTGTTCTTGACCTTAGGGTAGATATGGGGTGGTTTGATACTGACAGTATTATTTGTTTGTATCCTTGTTTCATTTTAGGGTAAGATATAAACTATGCAGCCTATAGTGTTGAGTGAGTCATAAATCCTAGATGTTTAAATATAAACCAAAACTAACTCAAGGAAGGTGATCTTTTTCGTATGCATAAAAATGTTGGATGTGTAAGAACCTGTGGCACTAAAAATAGTCCGGTACACTCTTCGACGCTACTTATATTTATCATTATGTTCTATTTATTTTATGATGAGTGCACATTTCCTTTCTTTATATGTATGTATCTTCTGACTGCAAAGCAAGAACGTATAATTTAATGTAATGTATGTTGCGACTACATTCCATCTTAACACCTCAACTACTGGACTGAAAACAATTTTTTCAAAAGTTTAAAACTATTTTGGATGTAAATCTAAAATGTAAGCTCTAGCTACCACTTTTTGGGATTTATGGCCGTGAGTATATGAATTTATGTAAAAAAGAAGCACTTTTTTTTCCCCCAAGGGCCTGTGTGGTCCCTCTAGTTCGCAGCTGGCATAACTTACCACTATAACGCATTGGAGAGCCATTTAGTCATTCTTTCGTTAAAATAAAAACAAAACATGCCAAAAGCAAAGGTGTACACGTCAAAGACTAAAGTCTTGTCGATAGCTAGGGCAGTGGTTAGTCTGATTACGTAGTAATCTCTATATAGTTTGTGGTTATTATGGTTTGCGTGTTTTTGCATGTCAGACTTCTGGGGCGATGGATATTATAACGTGTTCTAAACATATTTGTTTGAATGAAAAATAATAAGGGAAGCCACGAAAAAATTATCATACAGTTATCGTGAAAAAGTTCAGTACGTAAATGATCTAAGTTGGTTTTGAATAGACCATGTTTTCAAATTATTACTAGATTTTCACTATTTATATGCGATAGTTATATTAACACAATGTTGTAGCATTTTCGTTAATGTGTTGAGTTATACATTCTGTGTACTAAGTATCGGGAATTTGTCAATAAAACAAAAAATACAAATTATTCATCTAAATTTATTCTATCGCCTTCAAAGTAGGCCCCATCGCTTGCAATACAACATCTCCACCGCTTCACCCAGTCTTCCATACATTTTTCATAGGCTATTTGCGGTATGGCCTTTAGCTTATTCAGCGAATTTTCTTTTATGGCTTCTATTGGAAGGAATTCGGAGTGAACCACACCACGGTAGTCAAAAAAAACTGTCAGCATCACCTTGATTTGGAGCGACTTCGCCGCGGTTTTTTGGGTTTCGGCTCGTTTTCGAGACGCCATTTTGAAGACTGTTGGCTTGTTTGTAGGTTTGCATGCGGCGACGCGTTTCGTGCCTAAAATGTCAATGAGAATGTTGTGGACGGACTTAAAAGATATGTTCACCTCACAAGCCAACTCTCTCAGAGTCATACGTCGATTTTCGAGCACTAGCTTCTTGATTCTGTCGATGTTTTCTTTGGTCGTAGCGGTTGAAGGTCTACCAGAACGAGGCAAGTCTACTACTACTTCTCGGCCTTCTTTAAAAGCCTTATACCATTCATAAGCCCTTGTTTTCGATAACCATGATTCGTCGTAGGTATTTCGCAACATTTTTAGTGATTCACCACATGAAATATCATTCGAAACACAAAATTTAAGGCACACTCTTTGTTCAACAATATTTTCCATTGTAAAAATCACCGAGGACTCAAAACTATGACCAACAAAAAATGTAGTTTAAAACAAATTAAATGACAGATCCCGCTCAAATTTTGCGCACTAAATCAGTACAGTGCTACCAACATGCAGTAAAAAAATTTGAACGACCTCTTTTACGCGGGTCTTTTTATTGACATATTCCCGATACTTTTTACACACAGTAGTATGTCTCAACTTAACTTCCAAAAGTGACTGAGAAATTTCGCATTCTAAAGCTCCGGCTACCCCTTTTAGAGATTCATAGCCGTGAGTATATGTATGTACGTGTATGTCTCAAACCTTATTTATATTTGTACACAGAAATGGTGAAGACATGTGTCTCTTAAAAAACGTTATTTAACGTTGAACTATTGTCTAATTTGCTACAGTGTTATCTATTACTTTCATAATAGTTACATATTAAAAGCACCGGAACTTTTATAAAGTGAGCAACTCTAAGCATTGAGTAAAGAGGGAGTTTAAATTTCCTCTTTACGACCGTCTGGTGTAAGTTGGAAATTATTACGGCCTTATAGGAAGGAAATATCCAAGATCAACCTGAAGACACGCGTTTCGGAACTTTTATGTGAGTTGGTTGAAGTAAAAGAGAAATAATTGGAAACTTAAGACGACGACAGGGGTGGCGCGCGGATAGTGGCGACAACGCGGTAGGGGCTTTTAACGCCTCTTATATTACACTACATATTTCCAACAAATTAATTTGGAACAGCTTTCTCAGGCACATTTTCTGAATAACATTAGATTCGACTTTCAACACAATCGTTTTAGAGTGTCGATATTGTAATATCTATTTATTAACATAAGTTTAACATGATGTTTTTGTCACATAATCCATTAATAACTTTGAAACTATTTGAGTAGAACATTTCTATCAAACAATGTTTGAGAAAAAAATACACTCACATTCTTCTTTCTAGATGTTCCTTCGTAGTCGCACTAAGAGGTTTAAAGTTATTTTTAAGCCACTCACGAATCAAGACTTTGAAAGCGTATTGAATTTTTCAGGCGGAGTAGTATGTGGTTGAGTGCTTCTTTAAAAAACATTTTAGCGCTGAAGTATTTCTTTCGTGGGAATGTTAGAGTGGACAATAGTTGTCAAATAACTTCAGTTCATTTAAGATACTAAATAAAAAGGTAAAAATGTAAATATGATAGAGCAGGTCGACATTGCAAGGGAGGTAGGTCTGTTGCGGAAATAACAAACGGATTAGTCGTAGGTCGCATCGCCTGAGGAGAGATACTCGTATTTCCGGCGGAAGTGAGTGAAATTACTTCCCGCGTCGCTTTGCTTGCTTCGAGTTGCACCGCAACAATGTCCAAACTGCGAAACTCGTTTTAAGAAGGAAATAGTGGTGGCGAAGAGGCCGCCGCTCGCGCCCGGGGAACTCCGAAATTCCCACGGTTCATTAGGATTCCCGAGAATGGCTGGCGTTCATTAAAATCTCGCAGCGGCTCGCCACTCGCCGGCTAGCTCTGGCTCCGAGACGCAAATAAGTGATCAACATCGAGGGAATTGTTTACAGGCGGCCAGCCGTCTAATCCACTACCGACCGGTAATGCTTCACTAAATCTAACATCTTTTATATAGACCATGTTTTTCATTCTCAAACATCGTCAATAATACGTAAAAATATTTCACAAGAATTCTCTACGTAAAGATATGGAGATAGTGCGAATATACAATTTTCCTACCTTCAAATGTAAATATTTGACGTTAAGCTAAGAGCTAATATTCCTTCTTCTTGTAAGCTGAAATTTATTACTTTCATTCAAATGGAGATACTGCTAGAAACCAAATGAATGAAGAGGATTATTTCCCTTTAATACAGTCCATACAAAGTAAATACGCCAGTACATCTCGGTTTTATTACTTTAAAACTGCAAGTTGTACATTTGTGTCTTTCTAGTTAAGGTATAGGCCATAATATTTAAAGGTGAAATAATATAAACATCCGAATTGTACGTTTTGCTATTATATCTAATACATAAAAATAAAATATACATTGAACACAGGGCCACTGGGTAGCTAGGTTGGATTCCGCTAGAATTTCGGTATATTATTTTGCTTAGTTTTGGATGTAATCTATATGCCATTATATATATTTTCAGAAGGTAGAGTCCCTACTACAAGTTTATCGAAACGTGCTTTCTTTGGAGTGAATTTGGAGCTGATTGGTTTTACTATCTTTATGTGTAAAATAGTTTTGCAGATTCCCACAATAAAAACAGAGAAAGAAAACATACATATATACATTTACTCACGGCTATAAATCCCTTAACGGGGTAGCCAGAGCTTTGGAATGGAAAATTCCTCAGCCACTTTTGGAAGTTGATTGGGGAAAAGATGGTAATAATAAATGTTTTTGGTGACGGGTCTCCAACCACATCGCCCAAAAATCACTTAATAAGCCCCTATACCCTTAGTCGCCTCTTACGATCACCCACGGGTAGAAATGGGGTAGTGTTATTCTAAGCCGACACTACACGGCTACAAAAAAAACATGGTACAATACTATTACCACAGATAAATATAACAGTATCTATTACCAAATAGAAAGATATATAGTTGTCTAAGTGGCTCGCTCGCCGCTCCCCGAAATCGCCCCCGGGTCGGTTATTGTTCGTAACTTGCCCGGTTTTACAGAGTTGTTGACTTTGATAATATTGTTATAATTTTATCACTACATCTTCGGTTGGTGTTTATGTTCAGAAGTTGGGCCAAGCAACAACTTGTTCTTCGGTGAACCCCACGTCCGGGTTTCAAACTTAAACATATTTACGCAAAATTAATAGCTAGAGCGGCCGATTTGGAAACGAATTTAATCTGATTATATGGGGATGAGAATGATTATAAATTTACGCATCATGATTCCAGCCAGAGGATATAAAAGGGCAAGGGTAGTTCTGAAACAGGTGTAGCCAGGATTTTATTGAAGAGAGTTCCAGAATAAAAATGCACTGTTTTAGTTGTTATGACGTCTACGAGGATTTTTAGGATATAGTATTTTGTAACGACAAATAAAAAACTATTAAATCTAGACAAACTAAACTAAAAAATTAAATGCTACTCATGTTAAGCTATAATGGAAAAGAAATAGGTCTCTAACCACATCCCCAATAATCACTTAAAAGGCCTTGTCACATTTAACCCCTGTATACGAAACCCATTGGGAAGAAATGGACTAGTGTTATTCCAAAACTTCACATCAAACATGTTGCATAAATTATGATAAATCTTATTCATTTTATAAACATATAAATAAATCAGTTCATAATTCAAAGTCAATATAATTTGTATTGTAATTTAAGTCAATATAATTGAGCCCATGTAAATTATACTCATTTTTTTAAATTGATATCGAAGGTCTTACAATATATTGCCGCTGAGATTGTTAAGTATTGCAGAAGTTAGGGGCAATTGTTAGCCTGTTATTAGTAAAATAAATTTCAGGTTGGTCATCAAATTAAAACTTATATTAAAACAACAAATACTAATTGTGTAAAACTTAAAAAACCGTTTCTAGTCAAACAAAATAGTTGAAACCGTTAAGTCGAAAAAGAAACGATACAAAAATGATTTTCTTATAAAAAGTGCACAGCTGTACGCGAATCTCAACGTGCTCAATGAAATTAACTGTAGAGAGGGTCGATGCTCCCCTCAGTACCGAACTCTCCCTCTGTACTGATCTTTTACCATATGACATTAGTCGATACACTTCATTGTTAAACGATTTTGGAAGTTGCTCGATTCATGATTGCCTAAATAGACATTTTAAAACTAGGTGCATGTTATTTTTTAAACTTCCTTGATTTTGTAAATAAAAAAAAACTCAATACACAAAGAACTATTTAAAACTTTTTGTGTGTGCAAGTGTGCGTATCTACTGATTATGGCTTTCGATACGATATTTATTACGCGAAACCGTTTTTAATTAATAAACTTTACTGAGTGTGTTAATAAATTATGTTGAGAGGATAAAATGAAATTCTTTGAAATGTTCTTGGTGACCAATTTTAAAATGTTATTGTATAAATTCTGCATTATTATATTTATAATCCTTCCTCGGATGTGACCTAGCCGTTAAATAGCTAGCACACAAAAACTTATTTATAAACCACCTAAATCCGATATCGTAAATTCTATTCACATATTTCGCTATTACAAAAAGCTTTATTGTATAAAATATTAAACATTTTAAGCAAAGAATATAAAAAGCTTCACTCAAGTTTCAAAAGTTATTACACGAGTGCAAAACAGTAGAAATGCAAGGAGCGTTATGACGTAACTGCTGAAACATAATATGTTGTTATGTTGGCAACGGGTACTTCGCCCTCGAGGGCGCTGCTCCACGGGGTGATGTCCTGTAGAGCTCTCTTTGTTTCCACGGCGCCTGGTACCTCGGCTCCTTAACCGAGCACTGACCGACATGTCCCATTACCTCACTGTCTTCAACTCTTCACCCGGTTCAATAGTGCCGTTACGTACGTTCTGCTGGCACTTCCACAGATTTTACTACTTTCAAGTGTATTTATTTCAGGAAAGAACTGAGTATCGTTAAAAATGGTATAAGACATTTGGCATTCAATTGATCTACATTTGCGATGGCTTCTAAATAGCTTTTATATATTTATATGTTTTATTAATTTACTAATTTTCAGATTCTAATAATTAACGTGCCAAAAAATACTCATAGCTTTTCAGCAAATTTATACTTTAGTTCCTATTATGTAGCGTTCAACATTTTACGAGTTCCATTTTCATTTTTCCTGAAGGATCAATTGGAACTTATAGGAGTACAGTTCCCATTTCTATTTCAAATAATAATTATCACGATCTGCGTGTCCGTTTAAAGACAGAATCTAATTGAGCTCGAATAAATAGTTTTTTTACAAATATATATAGGATAGTGTAGTAACACGAGTGTGACGAAACGCAATGGGTATTACAGTGGTGAACTGTTAGAAGGGGTTAGTGTACAGTTAGTTAGGTCATTGCATGGAGGGTCAGAGACCGGAGTTCAGCTCCTTTGTTACACAACACTTCTGAGGAACATTTCATCTGTAACACGGTTTATATCGTCTGCACAAGTGATTTCGTTTCAAATTAATTTTATAAAGAAAACAGTGCGCTCTCGTTGCCAGTGTTGTGCTAAGCAGATGTTGGTTTATCTTTGTTTGTGGTACTGTGGTAACAAATGATCACTATGAGTGTATCATTAGTTACAGACCAAGACCAAGACAATGAAGTTTATTTCAATAAGAATGGTTGGTTGATGCATCTAATAACTTATTTGGGGTTACTACAAATTTCAGATTTGAATTATGGTCTCATTTTCATGATTTGTGTTTTTAGCGTATGTACTTAAAAATCTAGGAGTACAATACTTTGGAGCTTTTTACTCTTTTTTTGTGTGATGTGGCTAGAGACCAACCACCAACCATCCTTTATTTTACGATCTTTCCTTTACTCAACTTCCAAAAGTGGTTAAGGAGTATTTGACACTTGGCTACCTTGGTGTGTAAGTGATAGCATGATACTGGACACTATTTTTACTTTACGTAACCGCCAAACCTCCTCTGTGCACCGTGATTCTTACCTGAAAAGATAAAAAAATATTTTTACATTCATGATCTGCGACCAATAATATAGCTTAATTCATGACTTAGAGGAACTAGAAAGAAAAACCTAAACTTTCTGTTTTATGTTTAGTGTAATATGATAGAGCAATGAGTAGCAGTAGATGAAAACGTTGGCCGGGCGACAGGAGCAAGGAAAAGATGCCAAACAGGCTTGCAAAGTACTACTCATTAGCACGTAGCGGGGACATTATTTAAAGCGCGCCGCACACGCGGTGAGCCGCGAACTAGCATTTGGCAGCGGCCCCGCCCGCCCTGCATAGGCTGCTCCATAAACTAAACAACTCGTAAAAGCGTAAAAGTCGTAACGATAGCGGCCGAGCACCACCTAATATGAGCCGCCGCTGGATGCTCGCCAGTCGCACTTACTATCAGATGGGACGCTCCGACTGCAGCCCTTTTATTTTACGATTGCTCTCTAATTACACCACGTTGAGGCCACTATCGCTCTGCAAGCAGGAGGCGACGCTCAATTTGGGCCAAGTTGTTCTTCGACGTCGATACTTTTTGTGATTCGCGCTCGCAGTATTTAACAAACAGTCGGTTTTGTTCAACAAAAAAACTTACAAAATGGTTGCGAACGCGCGCGGATAGCAATAACTGGGACGGCTGGTTTATGAGAGTGAGCCTGATAAAGCTGGTAACTCGCACTTTGTGTCGGGTCGCCTTAACGACGTGTTGCCAATTTATGCCAACGAACACCGATAAGCCTTAGCTGTTTTGTATAACCGAAAACAGCCTCATACGATAACCACCATAAACCAAGTTTATATTACAGAATGCGATACTTGCAAGTTCCGATTTATTTGTCATGTAATCGACGCTGTATTTGATATGCAGTTGATATTTTCGAAAAGGATTTAACAATAATAATGTTGCTTAGAACAGTTGAAGTTAGAATTGTTGTGATGGTGCCAAACCGAAAATTAGTCTACATATTCAAGATATTGGTTGGCGTACAATCGTCTACAGCGTGGAATACCGACAGAAATTACATAGAGTCGCTCCAATATTAGTATGCTATTGCGGGCCGCCGCTGGAATTACTCGACGTGATACGCGATCCGAGCCGTCCTGTGCCCCAATATTCCGCCAAACTCATTTGCTATTTTACATTAACATCGAATAGCTCTTTAGCAATTTTAAGAACATCCAAAAAGACTGAGTTATATTAAGAATTTCATTACAAATCGTGACTAAAAAAATTAAAAAATCAGCCAGCTAGCTATGCCTATCTTTTTATCGAAAGTCAATTGTGTTTCAATCAAATCTGTTAAAAAATATATTTCTCAACATAATGTGATGCTGCTATGAATTTAACTTTTCCATTATTCAGCCAAGTTTCTCCAGTAGCTTACTCTCGCACATATTTCATATAGTCAGTCTCAAGTACTGTGGCGTCAGAAAATCTTTAATGAGAATGTAAAGCGATAAAATGAATAATGAAAAGTGGAGAAAAATTCACGACACGTGGTAAGAGTAGCAACGAGAACGAGTTAAGCCTGTGATCCGCGCCACGAGTGGCGGGGCCGCTGCGACACGTCACGCATTTACAATCATCATTACTTCGTTATAACTCACTGCATCTGTTTTAGATCTCACTACATCTCTTTACAAATAAGAGGACTCAAAGGCTCACGTAATAGGCAGTAGGCCTCTCACCATATTGTACAAATACACTGTTGTTAAAACGTGGTTACAGTGTTCAGAGCACCAGGTGACGATACTATGCGATGTTTAGAAGTATTAGTACCCCTGCCAACCCCTTCGGGGATATACGGCGTGAACGCTTGAGTTTTATTATTCATACTACAACTTAGCCATGTGGGGTCACGACGTTATCCCTCGCCGATGATAAATTATTCACACATATGACTTTAGAAAAGACAAATTGGTCCGACCCGGGATTCGAACTCACACCTGTCTGCATGAAATGCGGGTGTTTTACCCATTGAGCCATCACGGTTTAATATGAAAGCGATACGATGTAATTGACGGTCAAGTAATATCGTCTTGTCAAGTGTGTTACATTGCAGCTGTAGAGAGCTGCGAGCCGAGCTCCATGGCGGCCCGTGGGGGACTGCTCAACTCAATCTGGCCCCATTACGCGCGACAAATTGGAAAAATATTCAATTACAACTCACTTAATATTGAATTATATCTCAGGAAATTATTAGACCCCATGGATTTTATTCGATATTCTCATAAGCCATCTTTGAAAATGAGAACGGAGTACTGAGTGCGAAGTTCATGGAATCGTTTGCGCCGAAATTAGAAGTTAGACTAAGGTGGAAACGAAATATGTATATGTATTGTTAACATCCCCATTTTTGAAAATTTATTAAACTAAATGTTTACTTTATCAACATTGAAACTCACACAGCTATAATATAGTTGCAGATGATTCGTGAGTGAAATTGACTAACAATGTATCTCATAATTCGTCAAAAAATTAAAATTTATTTACTTTTACTGAAAACAATTTCGCTTGATTATGAATGTCTAAAATATTATACAATTTATATTAGCATAGCGTATAGTATATCCTTCTTATTGCATAGCATTTCCAGCAAAGAGGCAGGGTCACTAGTTTTCCTAAAAATTACGTAACGTTTTGACAACTGGCTTTCCAGGTTTTGTGTATCCATGAAATAAGAGCAAGCCTACTATCGCTTTGTGCTAATATACTCTTATGTGATTAAGTATATACGTAGCCATATGGGTATCCTATTTTTTTCCTCGCATCCATTAATCGAAAACGACGAATCGAAAACCATTAATAGATGAAGAAAGAGGCAAAGAAGTTCAGTTTAGTTTCAGGATTAACTCCGCGATTCTATCATTTAAGGTTCATTTTTCCCACTGAGCTACCAAAGTTTTGTTAATATGACTTCAATGAAATTATTTGTAACAAGACATATAAGTAAATCTTTCGTCTTTGAAACACGCCAAACTATGTGATGTTTGTTCAGCGAGTCGAAATAAAAGAAACGATTTTGCTGTTGATTAAATCCGGTTCGCCAATTGGTGCTAACAGTTCAGATGAAAAATGTAATTAGCCATAAAATAGTAGAGTTCTCGTAGAGCGTTGACGAGTGGACGAGCGTGATTGCTTGCCAGTTGGAGTAATTGCCAATTAATCACAGGCCGTTTTCTATTTCAGCTGGCGCACGTGTGTTGGCTGGCGCACGCCCGCGCTAGGCGGCGCAGTGAGCGGTGTTAGGTGCGAATTATCATCTACAGAACACCATGCACCAGCGGCGCTTTGTTGTTTGCTCGTCTAACTATGTTTACCTTACTTGCCACTGGTTTCAAACCCTGCAGACTATTTTAACAATATTCGACACTGCTCCTATAAATTTTCAATTTTGGGAAACTAATGTCATATTTTCAATTACATAGAGGAGAGTGTAAGTAAGTTCGTGAAAATGAAACAGACCGACCGACATTCATTTTGAAATAATATTTCATCGGTATGCATAATCCGTAATTAAATGAATACTTCCGACTTTCCGATCCTTGTCATTATGAATTACATTTTTACAAGAAGTATTCCGCCCACATCGAAAATAAAAATAGCTGCGAATGGTAGAATGGAAAATTATTAAAGATTAATTTATTTTTTGTATTGTATTGTAATGATTACTTCTGTGGTCGAGCTGATGGTCTAACCCTTCTGGCTCTGGCCCTTCGGCACATATGCGCATTGTGGTGGTAATTTCGAAAGAATTGTTTTATATCTTACACTTAATTGTTATTGCAAGTCACAAGATTCTCATATTCTCTGAGAAACAAAGAAAGGTAGTTTAGAGTTTATTCGTTTAAGTGATTTATTCCCGAGTGGGGCGTATCGGCTGCGGGTGTCATCTCTCGGAGTGGATTGCAACATGCTTCCCGACGACACCTTTCAAACAAATTGTTAGGAGACCGACCCGTAAACAACTCTATCCAGATTTACTCATCTTAAGAGTACCGAGAATAAACTGAGGTGTGTAAGAATAGCGATAAGCTGGTTTTCTTTTGAGTTTCTTATGGTGTGAATAAATTGATACATGTCTTATCAGTATACCTAGTGGTGTAAGGGATTTCTTAGTTTCAAACTTAAACGTTCAGGATTTTTATGTTTGCGATAGAAAAAGAAGTTGATAATATGGAATTTAAAATTTCAGATCTAATTAATTGACATTGACAATAAAGTTGTTCTACGGCCATCAGGTAATTTGATGTTATAGGAATAGTAGGGACAGGTGTATCAGTTGGGATATATCTTATAAGAACGCAAGAAATTAGGCGAATAATCGAATTATATACTTAATACTATATAATATTTTATGTATTGACAAGTCTCAGTCGAAAATTAATCTACTTATATTTAAACATTTTACAAGCCAAAATTACCTTCTTTAAAATTTAAAAAGGAAGAAAATGCAAACTTAGACGACAAAGCTATCTACTAGAGTTACAGTAAGTAAAATTGATGCGCCTAATATTTTCCCTAAAGTTGAACATGCCAAGTCTAGATCGTCCGACATCAGTCGCTATCTAACGGAGGCAGTAAATGGATAGCGACATCTAAAACCAACTTTACATAGCGCACATATTTTCAGCAAACAAGTTTATTCAGCGAATGCAGACACATTGTCGTCCAATGTTCGATTGTCAGTGTGAAACTCTGAACTAGATGGACGAGGTCTGTCCAAATTAAACGGGTTGCGCGGCTCGTCATCTCTGCACCAAACACACCTGCATCCAACTTTGACATGTTTCAGCCAAATCAAATTACTAACTATCTCTTGCAACTTGTGCGTGCTCGAATTTCTATATAAATTTATATCGATTACTTCAAGATAGTGTTCAGGAAATCGGATGAGGATTCGATATAGCAATTGAAAAACCATGATTTGAATCGTTGTCTTCGTTTACTAAAATGAAATATATAATATTATCAATGTGAAACGGGATGAACATATTCGAATTAAAAAACATGCAATGGTTTTATTTAAATCCAAAAACTGGCACTAGAAAGATACAGAACTTGACTGATTTAAATGTTTTCAATACGACAGAAATAGAAAATAGTGGTGCCTATTGCTGCGATTCAATACATATATACATACATACATATACTCACGGCTATAAATCCCTAGAAGGGGTGGCCAGAGCTAAGGAATTAGAAATGCCTCAGCCACTTTTGGAAGTTACGTGGAATCCCCACGTAACTGATGATTGAAAAGATGGATTAGATTCAATATGCCACAATAAAATATACATACATAACATAACATAACGTTCACGCCGTTTATCCCCGAAGGGGTTGGCAGAGGTACCAACACTCCTGAACTCACATGGCAAGCGCCATCTAGTTTCCAGAGAAAGTACCCACGTTTTGCTTAGACAGTGTACTCACGTGATAGGGGGCAGGCCTATCGCCGTTATGTACGAATACACTGTCACATGACTAAGTACAACTCAGCCATGTGGGTTTCCTCACGATGTTTTCCCTCACCGTTAACAACCATGATAAATTAACCACACATATGACTTTAGAAAAGACAAATTGGTGTAGGCCCGTCCCAGGATTGGAACTCACGCCCTTCTGTTTTCGGGCGGGTGTTCTACCCACTGGACTATCATGTCGCTTCAATAAACATAATACAATAAAATATATAGCAAACATAAAATTTCGTATTAACAGTTCAAACAAGATTTTTTGTATCCTTTTTCAAGTATCAATTAGTAGGTAACACGTTTGTTACTTTAGTATAGAATATAACAAAAAGGCGAAATCAGAGAATGTAGAGAAATCAACAGAATGAATAAAATAGCGTAATAAAAACGTAAGTACGTAGCCGGAGCGGGCTGCGGTACGTGATAGTCCAACTACCGCTGCCAAATGACTATTATTTTATGTTACAACAACTTTAATACAGGACCTGGAACATCTGCACTGCATCTATTAAAACTTGCTGCTATTATCATAATTGTATTAATGGGACTATAAAGAACAAGACACGATTGTCGAAAGTATTAACAGTTTGTTGCAATGAATCGTAATTTAAGTGTAGACTTTGCTGGCTATAATATAGTTTTGCTGTTCGTTCATTAGATCAAAATGATAGACAGAATTTTACCGTTTCATAAATAAAAGATCCATCAACAATTTGAGGAAACTATTTGTGCTGGAAGGGAGGAAGATGAACGCTGAACATATGAATACTTTTATACTAATATTATAAATAGGTAATGTTTGATGGATTTTCGCTACTACGCCACACCAGAAAGACTCACTGGATTTATATAAATCTTGCTACAAAGAGTTTGATATAGTCTATGGTAAAAATGCCAACCTGATTTTGTGTCTAAGCAATATTATTTGTCCCATAAAAACCTTAAGAGGACACTACAAGAAATCCAGTAATCCAATTAATCTCAGTGCTATATGCCCATATTAGGTTGTCTAATATGGGTATATAGCACTGATGTGCGTCTGGGCGGCGAACGAACCGTAGATTAATTTTTATTCACTTTCAGTACTGTCATTATCAGTGCTGTAACTAACATTTAGTCTTCTTACGTCACTTGAAGTGTACGAAATAAGATTTTACTCTTACTATTTTGGTTAAAAGTATCCTAAATAAAACATACATACATACATACATACATATACTCACGGCTATAAATCCCTAAAAGGGGTAGCCAGAGCTGAGAAATTAGAAATTTCTCAGCCACTTTTGGAAGTTGAGTGGGGAAAAGATGGTAGAATAAAGGTTGGTGATGGGTCTCCAACCGCATCGCCCAAAAATCCCTTAAAAAGCCCCAATACCGTTAGTCGCCTCTTACGTTCACCCACCGGAAGAAATGGGGTAGTGCTATTCTAAGCCGACACTACACAGTTACCTAAATAAAAGTTTCTTTTTTAATGAACTGATGTGACATTTTCGTCTCATAGTTTTTTACTGAATCTTGTATTGGCAGAAAAATAATGTATGTTCACAAAAAAGAAGTCAATTTGTCAAAAATTCAGCTTGCTAATATCACCGTAACTAATCAAGGAAATATAACATAAAAAGGGGTAACCAGAGGTTAAGAATTTAAAATGCTCCAAAACCACAACTCATCAATCAACACTCGTGGCTCGAAATGGCTTAAAACTGTCCTAAGGACACTACACAGAATGCGCTATACCTGTAAAACAATAGCAATAATAAGGCAATAATACGTAAGTTTCAGCAATATGCACGTCATAGGCATAGCTGGCATATCAGTTTAAGCTGTCTCGCATTGCAGGCCGAGGACAGGCGCGACAGATACGGAGGCTCAGGGACTCGCAGGCATAATTGGCGACAGTTACAGTCTAATAAGCAGACTTCCTAACGTCTAACTGCGGCGGATAATCTCCCGGAATCGTGTTACCTATAACCGTGATATTGCGCTGCTATTAATACGCTGCATGTAAATATAGCTTCTCTGTTTTTGTACTGGTGTAAACGATTGAGTTGCTTGTATTTAGATTTTTCGAAGGATTTGTTTGGATTGGTTTTTGTACGATTAGACTCGGATGTACACGCATAGTTTGCAATTTTATATAATTAAGAAAATATAGCCTGCGCCACGTGCGAGAATATTGTACTGTACTGTGAGAGTTACTAAGGATTCAGATATTGACTCTTACAAACATATTTTTTCATCTTTTGTTATTTTATAGTCATATTGTCGAATGTATGAGATTGTGTGAAATTCATTAATAGTGTTCTCAGTAATATATTGCCTGTAAATAACTTCATCATTTTCTACGTCACCAATTACAGTTTACGTTAATATTGTAATGGCGCGTAAATATTGTAATATAACAATTGAATTTTAATAAAAATGTTATAACCTTTGTGCACCTACACTTTGCTTTCAAAGCTTAACATTCCTTTAGGCAGTGTAATAAGAAACTAAAATTCATTCCATAAATGACTCGTTCAATACAAACAAACATAAGGTCGCGATATACGAAGCTAATCAAGTGCATGGAGGTTGCATATCGCGCGCTCAGGTGTAACACTGGATAATGCCGCTTATTCAAATGGGTGCTGATCCGGTTTGATCACTGTCTTTATGTCGGAAACACTAACTTGCATGCATTGCATTCATAAATAACTGATATTATCGGCTTTAGAAGCGAGAGAATTATGCTGTTGTCACTGTTTATAGTATGAACATCATACTTTACATAGTTTATCACGCACAGATCATCATTGCATAAAAATTTTAGTTCAATATGTTCGTCCATAAAGTATAAAAATATTTTACAAAAAAATATTGTTCCTGTGTGGTATCGGCTTAGAATATCACTAACCCATTTCAACCTATATGGGTGTTGTAAGTGGCTTCTAAGGACACGACTTTATAAGAAATCGGTAGGTGAATTATTTATATACCATTATTACTTCTTATAAAACTTTTCGCATTCGTTCATATAAAGCAATGATAATAAAAGATAAAGCACATCCGATATTAGTTACGAGGGGTGTCATATCGAGTATGATTGTTCCACATCGACTTAAATAATAGTGTGATTCGGTCGAACACTAGCATCGTGTTGGTTCTATTCGCTTGGAAATGTCGTAAACCAAATCGTTGGCCAATAACACATAAATCAAGCAATAGCAGTCTGCTTTCTGTATGTTCATACCGTTCTGTGGTTATTTTTACCATTGGCCGGTGGTTGGCTAGTTCTTATCAAAATTTCATAAGACGCTATTGCAAAGTTTACTACCGTGATAGGCTGGCTCAAATCAATACTTGTTTTACACGTAAATATCTAGCTACACGGTATTAGCCCCATAGGCCGATCGTTATTGTTTCAGCAATTATTAAACCGATTTGTCCAACTGTTTTGGTTTAGAAAAATATCGTCCCTGTTTTTTTACATATAAAACTGCATTTTTATGAAAATAAGTGAGTACTACGTGTATATTAAGATAGTATAGGTTTAGGCAGGTAATTAATAATTTTGGGGCTTAGATGCTAGATCTCTTTTGTGCAAAATGATAATATAAATTTTGCATTAAAATTAAAGGTTTTAAATTGATAGTCAAAGAAAGAAAGAAAGAAAGAAAGAGAGACATTTATTCACATAAAAGGATGTTAATTCCTTTCAAACCAGTGTTCAAATTAATATGCTATTGTATTTTAATAAACTGCGTGCCAAGGATTTAAATAAAATTTCTATAATTGCATTAAAATGGTTTGAGATATATTTCGACTTACGCGTGAGTGATGCCATTACACATAATATTTGGTTTTTCCGACTGCTACTTAATTTTTGTAACTCTTCACATTTCTCTATAAATTTCTGGGATATTTACTTATGCGTTACTTTGAAATAGATGTGGTTAACATAGATAAGTATTAAAAAAAGGGGAAAACTTTCTCGAATAATGGTTGATTCAAACCATTACTCAGGTTAAGAAAAATATACGAATAATTTCAACTTCCGTCAAATATTTGAAGTGATAAAATTGCAGTAAAATGGTGATGATGTTTCGATGCAGTGCTCCATGGTTTTCGTCCCGTTGTTTTCTTATCTTCTTGTAACCGTAGAGGTTTCGCCCACGATCGCTCACTCAAGGAGGTTGTGATGGGCTGAGCAAGAATTGCACACATCACACCCAGGTTGAGTGAGTAACCGGGAGCGAACACCGTTTTCCATTTGCCTTCTCATCTTCTTGGTTCTCTCTTGGTTTTCATTATCAGTATCTTGAAATCGGTAAATTTTATTGATTTGTGTGTAATTTTCGGTCGCTTCCCGTGCTTGTTGGTGGGTTGACAGCTTCGATAATAGAACACGCGCTTTAGACTATTTGTGGTTTGATTAACATTAAAATACATTTCAATATTGTCAATTGTGATGTTTGCGGTCAATAGACATGTGTTACTAAATTGTGATTTGATTTTAATAATTCGATATTAACCAAACGATGTTTTTGTGTTTGTATCTATTCATTAATGTATGCATTTTTTAGGCAAATGAATATTTGATTTAACAGCTCTTAAGCAAGGGTTAGAAGTAGAAACTTTTCATTTTGGATTTAGTTAGATGTTTGTTTAATGAAGATAATGTATATCTTCATTAAATCGAATGCAACTTTAACTGATTTTGAGAACGAAAGAGACGCGTTTCAAATTATATGACGTTTTTTAATTAACAATAGACGCCACTTCTCGAAATGAATCTCTATGAAATATCAATAAAATAAGTTTGTTTGTAAAAAAGAGATGATCGTTTTGGGCTACGCTTATGAAACATTTGGTGCACATGATCTAATTAAAAGAAGCCTATCATGTAGTTAATTATTTAAAACCACGAAACCCGTACATGTGCACCGGCGTCACCTACTCGTATCTCGGCGGAAGTTACTTGTGTGGGTTGACTTCCGCTGATACTGGCCAGTTTGCCATTTACTCTTATTTTAAAAGAAAAAAATAAATAATGTGTCCCGCTTTTGTCAGAATATGTGAAAATACTGATAATTTAATAAAGCTTGACCCGTTATGTTTGAAACAGAAGGGCGTGCTTCCTGTTACTAACTGGACGTTATTACTCCCGATATATAGGATGTTCAATTTTTTTTATATTTTCTTTTACTTTTTAATTAGTTGTGAACTCGTGTTTTAAAGTTTGCAAACATTTAAAGATTTTGATAGCTTGATGCACAATATAGTTCCTGAAACTAGACATCTGTTTTAAGGAGCAAAACTTAAACTTAAGACTTTAAACTCAAAGAATATAAAATCTTCTAAAAAGTTTTCCTAATTTTGTTTGTAGAGTAACTTGTAAATATTATGTTTAGTATTATTAGTATAACTGATTTCAGAAAGACTTTAGAAAGATTTGATCAATCAATCATGTTTAGGATAATCCTTAATTTATGATGCTTTAAAAACACTGAAATACATACACATACATATACCCACGGCTATAAATCCCTAGAAGGGGTAGCCAGAGCTAAGGAATTAGAAATTCCTCAGCCACTTTTGGAAATTGAGTGGGGAAAAGATGGTAAAGTAAAGGTTGTTGGTGATGGGTCTCCAGCCGCATCGCCCAAAAATCCCTTAAAAGCCCTAATACCGTTAGTCGCCTCTTACGTACACACATCGGTAGAAACGGGGTAGTGCTATTCCAAGCCGACACTACACGGCAAAACTAAAATATTATACAAAATAATTAAGTAAAACAAAATTTAGTAAAGAAAACTTAGATACCAACATAAAGCAAAAACGGACCTAAAATCAAACAAAGTCACCACTTTTTCATAAATCGATATAGATTCAATTGAGTCCGAAATATGAATAGTAATATTTATCAGAAATACTGCACAATTTGCTACCAAAACTTGATACTGTGTTGCGCGGTATGTCGTCGACAACGTTGCCAATATGCTTCCAATTTAAGTTTGGAGTCGCCGGCTCGTCCACATCATTCTGCATAATGGAACCGGCTCGCTACCTCACTAGCCACGCCACTCCACGTTGACGTATGAGATTGTCTACTTCATCAATATTTTGTTATGTCTCGTATGTTACGTAATTCTTGTAAGCTGACTCGACAAATGATCTTGTTTCGTTTAATTTATCGAAAAGGAGACTATATTGATGTTGGTTAATGATTGGGAATAACAATGAAAGGTTCTAAAATGATTGGTAATAACTTTCATAGATATTGAAAAATAATGAAACGACGGGGTTTTTAGGTAGAAGTACTTAAAAACTTTACTCTTACTTTGTTACAAACCGCCAGAGTTTTAATAATTGTATTTACTCTTACTTATTTATTCATAATAAGAAATTTTTCAAATGACAATTGTAACTTAGACTTTAGTACGTATCTTGATTTAAATATTTATTTATTTATTCATATATATAACCATTAGAGATATAAACCCAATTCGGCTATATTTCACTTTGTGATAATACATTTATATAGACATATAATCTTTATTTGTTAAGTCACAAATTTGCCTTTCAGAAACTGGTCCAATAATATTTAATAGTCACAGAAATTCGTCTCAAAGGTCTGCAAGTGTAATATGGAAAGCATTTATCTAGCATCTGTCTCTTAAAGATTCTGCCCTCGGCCGACCTTATTTTTTAGTAGAAGGGCCAGGCTATCAGCTTGTCTCGCGACAATATTACCCTGCACGCCGATATATCGCGACCGGGAGCAAATCACGTCATCACTCACCCCTCCCCACTATCCTACCGAATAAGAAAGCTTTTACTCCTGCTAACATAAACGTTACTACCCTCGAAGAAAGTTGCTAATGTCACTGCTACAACGTGTTTGTGGATAGATAACTTTCCAAATTATAGCTAAGTATTACTGGGAAAAAGATTAAGTGTAGTATTAAATAATTTAAATCATAAAGGCAAGCACAAAGTACACGTACAAATCTTATTATTTTGTGTTGATTGTTTTAATTCGAATATCAAGTTCGTTTTATGGCGATACGTTAACTCATTTTTATGTCAAGTGTAAATTTTAAGTTTAAATAAATGCCCTTAAAGGGCCTAGCCAATTCAATTCTGAAATCCCGGATCTTACCCAGAAAAGCTAATTACATAAAATGTGTATTTATGAATAAGCGAAAAACGGCAGCAATATCAGCCCATGATAGAGCACTTAGAGGGCGAGCGTGGCTCGCATCAATCACTACACAATTTTATATCAAATGTCGCTCTCAATCAATTTGTGCGAGGATCGAGTTTCTCCGCCGCCGCCGTCTCTCCTTGCTTACTCCAATAAGAATACTTGCTTACCGCCACAACCACTATTACATACCTATGACAGAATCCCGATACTGATCAGTTTCACCATTCATACACATCATTGCTACGTATAGAAATCATTGTGCGGCATAACACTAAAGTTATCGAATACCGCAAACTGTGCACAATTACGTACACGTCGTAAAAGTCAAAATTATTCATGTGATTGTAATGAAACTTGCACGCGCAATGTTTCTGATAAGACGGAAATTGAGTAACGTATTTGTGATTTGGACGTTGCTATGTTTGCTAGTAAAGTAGTTTGTCATAATCTCCGTACACGCGCCAGCCATGATCCACCATACGAGCAAAATGTGATAACTTTAGTAATGGATCACACCGCTTTGACAGGAGAGAGTTTTTGATACGAGTATACGCGGTCGTGGAGTCTTTGTCACAAGTGTGCGGTCAAGTTTTCTAATAACCCGATAGGACACGTGCATTTTCCATGTTTATTCTAAGCTTATAATAATACTGGTGCATACGATGTCACGTTCTACGGCAGCCAACTACACAAAGATGTTATTAGTGCTATTGCATAGCAATACCGCGTTCTGATTTCCACGTTGCCTATTGGAATTTCAAAGAATCGAATGTACTATAGTTGTTCAGTTGTTCAGGCGCTTTAAGTAAGCACCATTAGACTCGTGTTAGTAAACTTCCAGCAAACATCACGTTTCTATTTTCATAACGAGTATGTATGACGTGATCACATGACATTATTTTTGGAGTTAGTAAGAAAATATATATAACAATAAATAAATATAACAATACTAGCAGCCCGTCCCGGCTTCGCTCGGGCATGAATTATCATTAACATTTTGTTTTTTATTTTATTACATGTATTATTATTTTAATATATTTTTTTTAAGTTTTAAGCTATGTTATATTTTTTTGCTGTGTAGTGTCGGCTTAGAATAGCACTACCCCATTTCTTCCGGTGGGTGTACGTAACAGGCGACTAATGGTTTTGGGGCTTTTGAGGGATTTTTGGGCGATGCGGTTGGCTAACCATCACCGACAACCTTTATTTCACCATCTTTTCCCCACACAACTTCCAAAAGTGGCTGAGGAATTTCGGATTCCTTAGCTCTGGCTACGCCTTCTAGGGATTTATAGCCGTGAGTATATGTATGTATGTATGTTATATTTTTTTGTATTTATATTTAGATATATTTTTTTATTTTTTTTATTTTTTATAATGAGTAATTACATCAAAAGGCATTCAATTTATAGAGTTAGAGCTTCCCTGTAAACAATATTTGACGTTGTTGTATTTTGGGGCAGCAAAATAAATTGATGTTCAGGGGCTCCCACCCGCGACAGGCCAACGTACAGTTGACCGTGAGTAAAACAATTCTTTCGCAGGTCAATCCCTACTAATTTGAAGATTTGGCCTTGGGACTTATTAATTGTTAAAGCAAAAGATGTTTTAACCGGAAATTGTAGCCGTTTAAATGGAATTGGCAGATCAGTTGGGATCATCGGTATCCTCGGTATATGAGCTAATTGACCGGCTGCTGGGCCAGTGATAATAGTCGCTACAATCAAATTTTGCTTTTACTCTTTGATAAGCAGCCTCCCGTACCCCTTCGTGACGCCTGCAACAACTTACTATGCATAGCTAATCGAGCGGAGTTTTATCTATTTTTTTAATTCGAGATAACTTTCGAATGGAATGTTCGAATTAAATAATTCAAAAAGTAATATAAGGGTATTGAAGTAGTCTAAAATAATATATACGTTTTTTATAAGGATTAGATAGGTACAAATAAAGAGCCTTTTCTAAAGCAGGATTTTAATTTAATTTTTAAATAATTTTATATAATGACGCTTGTTGTGAGATAACTATAATAGTTAGAGACATGCTGTCTGGGCATTTTTTTTAGATAATAATGTGTTCTATAAAATTGTAGTACATAATTTTATTCTTTTGTCAATAGTTTTCGCAGCGCACGCGATGGAAGGATTTTTTTTGGTATTTCTTTAACACCTTGGGTTACATTTTTGAAGTTTACGTAAGGATCCCTATTTTTTTGAAAATGAAATATAGCCTATGTCACTCGGGAATAGTGTAGCATTAAAACAGTGAAAGAATTTTTCAAATCCGTCCAGTAGTTTTGGAGCCTATTCAATTCAAACAAACAAACAAACAAAAAATCAAACCTTTCCTCTTTATAATATTAGTATAGATATAGATTATATTACTCATCTCTATTATTCTACGAACAGGCATGTAGTTAATCGATCATTGAATGATTGTATCCTAATTCGATTCGATCGCTGACAGATCTGTGTCTTATTTGTGCTATTGGATAGCTGGGAACAAACAAAGATGTCTTATCGTTTGGTAATCTCGAGCGGAAGATGGACTTTCTGTGCAGATTGTCTTGTCTTTGGCAGTACTAGGAATTAAATACGGAATTCAAGATAGGAAATAAAAATACTTTTCTGAATGGTACCCAAATTCGAAGAATATATGAAAAGTCTATTGTATCTACAGGTAGATTAGTCAGTGTGCAAATACAGAGTGATATTGAAGGGGGATGTCACACAGTCGCTAGGTGCGGCTAAACATTCATACTTCAATTTGATCGTTCGACTTATTGATTTTTTATTGGGTCTTGTTAAAGCCGGTTAATAGTTCACCGACCCGACTGCTGGCTCTCTTGAAAAAACAATAAGAAAGGAGCCGTCGGTTTTCTTATGAAATTTTTATAAACTTACAACCATAAATATAAAAAATTGTTTAGATGCTGATATTTAATTCCTAACTTTGCTCTATATGAAGGTTTAACCACGTAATATTAAACAATCTTTCCAATTAATTAATATTTTAAAAGACAGTCGTATAGCGTCTTAATAGTTTTTGGTTTTCTTTTTTATAAGTAATCAGAATTATGTCCTTTCTCCATAAAGTATAAAGTAAGTAAAAAGTTAGAATACTTACTCCATGGTGTGATACAGAGTCCATGTAAAAAAACCATACAATTTATTGTTGGTTGAAATTGAAAACTTTATCGAAACGAAACAGTAAACGTAAAACATTTGAGAACAATGGTTGTATAGCGTGTCGCTTTGATTAATCAATCCACTTTGCGTCATACTTTTAGTGGTAGGCAGAAAATAGTTAGGAATTCAAATTACATTCAGAGAAATATTTATTAATTCTAAGTAAACTTGGATTAAAATGATGTCGGTTTTAATTGTTAATTATACGTTTTTCTAAGATCTTTTTCAAAAATACGCTGTACTTTAAGACGACTTTCTTTCGTCCCGCTTATAGTTTTTTTTTATACTCGAAAGCAATAACATATTTTTTCAATTAGTAATATCTCGTATGGGACCAACTTTAAGCAAATTAAGAAGAATGAAAATAACAGATTTACTACCCGACAGCTTAATAATTGATCAGAATTTTTCGTAAAAGGGCACTCGAAAGCCATCAGAAAAAATAAAAAAATCAAAAACTACTAAAAACAACATAACAAAACTTACCATTCTGAAATGCAGGCCTTAAAAAATTCAAGTATTCACCAAAACACAATACCATAAAAAGAACTATCTAATTCGAATCATAAATCAATATGAATAGTAAAAAAGTTGGAGCCACGAGAATTGATCGATTTGAATAGTTGATGACAAGCAGAGTGGTGCAGGCGACGACTAAAACTCGATTGAATGAAGTATGGAGTGTGTGTGCAGTATGGCGGGGCGCGGGACCGACGCGGGGCGGCTCGGGCGGGCGGGACCTTGCGGGCGGGCGCACGTTAACGTTACGATTATATCGTGTTACTCATCTGTATCATTATTGTAGAGATATCGTGGCCAGATGGTCATGGTGTTTTAAAGTTGGACACATCGTTTTGGTGTTGGGATATTTTTCTAATAAAATTTGATGACATTCGAATGATGGGAATTGGTTGGTATATGTTGATAAGGAGAGTTGAGAGTTATTATCATTATATGTTTTTTTTATGTAATGTTCAACGTTGTGGTTAGGATCTGATTTCTATTTTAGGATAGGAACAGATTTCTATTCAGTTATAAAATTCCACATTATATATTACAGTTAGGACCTAGTTTGTGTTACCATAGCACTATTTTTTAAGTTATTGTTTTTTTTCACTTTCTGTAAAAAAAATTATATTGTATGTGGTGTTATGTTAACATAAATAAACGAGTTATCTATCTATCTATCTATCTATCTAAATTAAAGTAGTAATGAGTAATTATGATAAGTCTGATATGCAACAGAATTTACACTATTATAAAAAAAAACTAATGTGTAGCTGTATTACTTCCTAGTAAAAGCATTTACTAGGAAGTATTTTTTTTCTAGCTGGATTGCTTCTTTGAAGTTATCAACAATTTTCCAGCGAAAAATTGTGCTTTTTACAAACATAATAACTTTTTGGCACTAAAAGGTTTATAAATAGGTCATCGCAAAACAAAAATACTTTTTGTTAAGACAATGAGCATGTGAAATAGGTACTATTGGTAAAGAACCGATTTACACAAGAAATTTGTTTTTTATACGAATCAATTTTCGTTTCGAATTTGTTGTATTCAGAGAAATGTCAAATGATAGAGTGTTTTTTTAAATAAACGCAAAAATGCCTGGTATGCTGCTCATCATCACAGTCAAATAGCAAACATCAATGTGTTTAATTGGCCGGGTACGAGAGGGTTCTCAATTATGAAAAGAGGTCATCGAATCAGAGGTCATTGAGTGCCAACCATCACTAGCAGATTTTTCAATAACTATGAAACTTTGATTTGCGGCAATGGGTGACATCGATTATCTTTAAATAAGTTTATGATTTTGCACAAATTGACAATTCACAAAACATGCTGAACTTTGATCATGTGAATTGATAGATATATGAATTTGCGCCTTAAGTCCTGCCCCCGTGGCATGAGGCGTGTAAGAGCGAGTATCTCATGTGAGAAGTGAGATACTGACAGATTTTGTATGAGCAATCTGTCAGTTTCTCACTTCTCATGTGACATACGCGCTCTCACAAGCCTCATGCTACTCTAGTGCTGTATGAACTATTTTTGCAAAATTTCCAAAGAAAAGTATTTGCTCTAGCCTAGAAATAGCTCAACAGTTTTTATTAGCTACACGTTAGCAATACTCTAATTGTCTTTATCAGTTACGTAAATCTCTATTTCTGTAATATGGAGTTGGCAACAATGACATTTCTAACTAAGTAGGTAATTGAGTTTTCCGGTTTTTTGTTGGCTTCTCGGTCCAAAACTATCGAGTTACCACTTTCTTCACTGAAATGCCAAATCGATAAGTCGACCTTTTCATGTTACTAACCAGCTTTGTATCGGGAATGTATCTACTTCGCTGAATAAAGAATATTTTGATTCTATATTTGATTGTGTTTGATACGAGAAATGGTTTTCAGAAGGTAAGTCATTTGGTGAATCAATTACTTTCAGTTGCTATCATTATAAAATAATTTTCTTTTATAGGGCTTTTAATGGGTTCTGTTTCAGTTCTTATATTTTGGTACAACGCTATTGACATTTCACTATAGAGATTGGCGAATGTGAGCAAAACGATAGTGTTACTTCTCATCTATACATATATTGCAAATAAATAAAACCGGAATGGCAGTGGTAAAACTTTCATTAGCAGATAGCTGATGTAGAAAGGAGTATTTTTTTTTTCTCATATTAACTAAGTGAACAATCCGTAGATTTTAAGTTATGCTTTGATTTTCAGACTTTGCCCTTGCATTCGATCTGTACATGAAAAAAACTGAGTACAAGACAAACAAACAAGGCTCGAAATTGCGTAAAATAAAAGAAAAAAATACTAAACAATTTATAGGTAGCGAATAGTGGTTTATGAACCCACAGCAAGATATATGTTGACGTCTCAATATTGCGGTAGTAGATAACAATGTAGTGACAATATTATTGGTTAGCCAGTCTTCTAAAACAGAGTATCTGCCTGGTGATGGATGTGGAACTGCGGATCCCTCGGGATCGTCAATCAATAGAACTTTTTCATTAAGTGATTTATCAAGTCACTTTCTTTTTTCTTCGACACTTTATTAGTTTCATGGTGTTGGCGGTAAGTTTGGCGAATGATTAAAACCTCTTGGATATTTATTTTCAGACTGTAGTGCAAAGAAGAAGACTTAAAAAGACAACTCTATTTTTTAGGGTTCTTTTGAGCATTTTTGATCGAATTCCGTATTAAAATCACGAAAAAAAACATATAGCCAAAGAGCATTACAGGCCCTCTTTAGTCATGCTAAATATTATGAGATCAATTTTCGTTTAAAACGGAAAAGATTCCACGTGCCGTTCGACAGCACATAAAAAGTGATAGCAGCTGTGTAGGAGTCACTTTCAAAACTGTCAAATATGACAGGAAAAAAGGCGGCAAAAGCTCACCATAATGGATGTGTCACCGACAACGACGGCGGCGGCGGCAGGCGGGCGGGGCTGGGCGGTGATATGGACCCAACTCTTTGCCTGAGAGGTTTAGTGTCACAGTGTTTTGATACCTATTTTAATACCCAGTTTTAATTTAATGTAACTAAAACACTTTAATTATAAGCAGAATCAGTTTTTAAGATAAATAGATATAAATAATAAAAATAGGGAGAATGGGTGAAAGAAACTTGGTGAAACAAAGATATAGGCCCTATCTCTCGAGTACACTGTCCAAGCAAAACGTGGATTTTCTGAATACCAGTTAATAATGTCACGCATAAGTACCTCTACCACTTCTTCGAGGATTTACGATGGAAACGTTTGAGCGTTGAGAGATATAGAGCTGATGAAGATAACTCATAGGTAATGTGACTAACCCAATGAAAACTAAAGGCGTGAGTATATATGTCTATGTCACTTAATTTCAGATGAGTACCACAAATGTAAAGTTCTTATTTAGTAGTGAAGCATCCACAGCTTACATTATATCCTTATATTTTTCAGCAGGAAAATTACATTTCTATTTGTAGTTAGCAATCAGTATCACACACTATACATAGTGATTAAATCCTATTCACCATCAGTAATGAATAATTTGTCACAAGTATATACCAACTACCCATCCATGGTACCAGCACTTTAAATAAAGTCCATCCACCACAAATAATTGACTAAGTATTGATGTTTCACCAAACAACACAAGATAAAACGAATATTCAGAGTGATAGCTGATAGTGAGTGAGTAACAACGTTTCTATTAGAAATATGTCCAAATATGATGGATGGTGAGCGAAAAGGATTCGATGGAAACGGTAATCGCGATGGATTTTATCGCCCTCTGATTGTAATGTCCGCGCAGGCATCCGCTATTTAGCTCTGGATATTTTAAGTAACATAAACTTCGCTGTATTCATAGTATTTTACCAGAATACTATGGAAATTTTACCGAAATCACTTCGATAGTTTAAATGAAAACTCGGTTAAGAGTTTGATGGTACCTTACGGTTCGCAATGTTTTAATCGGATTTTTCTACATTACTTACTTTTAGTTCAATGTCACGCGTACGGTATTGTTTTTTATTAATCATCATAGGTTTTAGTTTTTTGCAAATATGTTTTGCTTTTCCTAAAACATATTTGCTGTATGACATATACTCTCTTCGCATACTTCTTCGTGTTTATTTTTATTATAACAGATGCACGAACATAAACACTGCACTGTAATAATTTGAATAATAATTAGTTTATTATAATTATGTGTGGTTAATTTATCATGGTTGTTAACGGTGAGGGAAAACATCGTAAGGAAACCCACATGGCTGAGTTGTACTTAGTCATGTGACAGTGTATTCGTACAAAACGGCGATAGGCCTGCCCCCTATCACGTGAGTACACTGTCCATGCAAAACTTGGGTACTCTGAACACCAGGTGACAAAGTCACGTGATGTTCAGAAGTATTAGTACCTCTGCCAACCCCTTCGGGGATATTCGGCGTGAACGTTTATGTTATGTTATATGTTTATGTTATCCTTAACCTTGGTTTGATATTACTGTGTTACTATCCAATCGAAACATCATCATTACAATCACAACCTGATGGACTGACACGTGATTGATAATTTGAAATACCTACAAGCACACTTGTGCGATGACATATTAATTTATTTATTATTCTCATTAGGTACAAATTTTATGTTTCATTATTTTACTATACCCTTTTGGATTGTCTCTTTTGCTTTAGTTGATAAATTCATCACACATAGTTAATAATAATAATATCTTTATTTCAAAAAAAAAGAGCCTAATACAATAAAATTATTTAGTCACATCAACAATATATATCTTAATATATACTAACAGTTTCAAGGCTATTTGACATAAAATAAGCACTTGACGCCTATAATAAACCTAGGTCTGAGCTATAGGCATCAACTCACTGAGCTTTAAGACAATAAGCCCGGTGTTTAGCATATACAATGCAATTAGAGGATTCGATCCCGGGATCCCGAAAACCGGGATCCCGGAATCCCGATCATATTTTAGTCCCGAAAATCTCGGGATTAAATCCAATGAATCCCGGGATTTTCGGGACTTAAACATTTTTCAAATAATTCATTAAAAATGTGCGTGAAACGAAACGCGCTTACTTTCATTTGACGTTAAACGTCAAAATTTGCCAGCCATCTTGTGAGATAATCAAAGTATTGGCGCCCGTTAAATTATCTGTAGAAGCACTTTGTCGTTCTGATGCCAATTTGTGTACAGCGGATGCTACACTCAAGTTTCTTTTTCAAGAATTGCGTGACAATGACTCAATTTTGGCTTCTAAATTGAAGACACATTTATTGAACCGCTTGAAAGATCGTCGACGCAGTGAGTTAAGTGGAGTATTAAACTATTTACAAAATCCTCATACTGAGAAGACTGAGTTAGAAACTGATTGTGACTTAAAGGAGTTATTTTCAAGTCCAAGCAAGATGACTATAAAAAAACAGATTATTTTGTTAGCTGGAAAAATTTAAAATAGTGATAATGAAGAAAATGACATGAACATTGAACCTACGCAGACAACTAGTAAGACTAATTTAACATTAAAAGAAAAGCTTCAGAACGAAATAGAAAACAGTATGAATATAATAAATCCTGAAGCATTTAAAGAAACTGATCTTTCTAAGATCATTAAACAAGAAATGAATCTTTTTGAGGCTAGTTCCACACGAGGTCATAATTTGGAGAAGGCTTATAAAAATTTATTGACGATTCCTCCAACTTCCATCGAGCCTGAACGCGCGTTTTCCGCTGCTTCATATTTATGCAACAAATTAAGAAGCATGCTTTCGGATAAGACGTTGGATGCGTTGTTATTTCTTAGATTTTATTTTCGTGGCTTAAATAAGTAAATTATAGTTCCTGGTCTATTTTATTTAAAATATTAGTAGTCCTAATAACATTGATCTCTTTTGACAAATATTAGAAGTTGATTTTTTTAAGTTTATTGTAAAATATAAAATAAACAAACTAGGCAATAATTTTTATAAGGGCCTAGTTTGTTAATTTTATTAGAAGAAATAATAATTTTGTTATGTTTTTGAAGATTTAAGTAAAGATTTAAAATAAAAGGTTGATTTTGATATGTTTACCAATAAAATCCCGGGACTATCCCGGGATCCCGGTATTAACAGTCGATAATCCTGAAATCCCGGGACTAGAAAAATCGACCGGGATCGAATCCTCTAAATGCAATACACTTTTTAGCACTCGGCTCTTAAATTAATTAAATACAGAATTACGCAAAAACAAGAATATTTAGAATCAAATGGTCGTATCAAGGTGGAAAAGACAGCACTGGTATTACTATTATTATTAGGTTACTGTATTAATTTCATTTTATATAATACTAACATGTAAAATAGCATTAATTGCCAAAAATATTGCAAAATACATAATACAAAAAAAAAGTTAAAAAAGTTAACCTCTCAATCATCAATTTATCTCCACGATTACACGCATATTTATTTCAACTGAGAACCGAGCCTAGTTAAATATTGATTGGTTTTATTATCAAGTGGAACAGCGATCTGTTTCACTTGAAACCGAATAGGGGGCGTCTGTCGGCCACACGTGCAGTATGGAGTTTGGACAATTTGGCGGTTACGACAACGACAAACAACTTTTATTACTGACCCGCCAGTAAACAGATCATCCAGCGATGGACTCGAATAAAAACGAAATGAGGTTCAGAATGTGTTGCGGGAATCTTGCTTGATTATATACGCCGAATAAAAACTTAATTTGAAACATTTTGCTTTTACGAATCTTGAGATTCTGCAGCTTTACATGGGAGATTTATAAGTGTAAGTGTTAAGTATTTAGACCAGAAAAGAATATTGAATTGGATTGAATATTGAATGAATGTACATACATACATAACTCATGTCATGTCCATAAATCCCAAAAAGGGGTAGCCAGAGCCTCAGAGCTGGAAAATTCTCAGCCACATTTGAAAGTTTATAGGGGACAAGATGGTAGAATTAAAGTATCGTTGGTTGGTGGTAGGTCTGTTGTATTTTAAGGTTTCTCTTTAATTCTTAGCAGAACAATATTTAAACGACTTTAATTGAATGTGCTATTCCTTGAAGCTTACTAAATAAATCCATAAACGCTGAAATTTATATAAAACTTAATGACATTACCCTTAGAATATTTCCATATCTTTACTAGCTATTATCATAATTATGTTAATGTATTCAAGTTTTTTCCGTGTTAAGTTATGTCGGAAATCATGTAGTCCCGGCTGAAAATAAGATCTTTTTTTTTTGTTAATAAAGGGCGGTGTTGTTGGAACTTACTATAAATGATCGTTCCCCTTACTATCTATTCTCCCTTAAAACCATTTTTGTTGATTCTGATGATTGATTATGATTGTTGGCTTCGATTACCCTTTTCCGGATTTAGATTCTAAATACGAAGTTTATTAAGTAATAGTTAGTTCAGTTATGAAAGGTAATAAAAAAATTTTTAATCATTGATAATGTTTCGTATTCCCAACAACGTGTTATTTTTAAACGATTGTTATAAATAAACGTACCAATTTGGACTCAGAGAAAACTGCTATACATTGATCGTATCGCGGCGGCAGGAACTGGCCGTTCTCCCGACTCCCTCCCGCATATCGTGTTAATAATAGATCCAATCAAAATATTAATTCCACATGATTTGTCCTCGTCCGTATGAGTATTTACTTTCCAATCGGCTGGATATTTTCACTCTATGTTATTGAGAGGCCTGATAAAGAAATCGAGCTGCAATTTTCAGTCAGGTTTTTATGTTAACATTGCTCGTGAATATAATATGATACTGGCAGAACGAGTTCGATATATGAGATTGTAATGTAAGAGATATCTCAAGGGTAGTCGATAGAGGCGAAAATGTTACGGAATGGTGTATGGATGTATATCATCGCTTGATTATTATTTTAGAAATACATGTTTTATCTATATGATATTTTGCATATACATATTCATACTTACTTATACTCACGGCTATTAATCCCTAAAAGGGGTAGCCAGAGCTTCAGGATCTGTAATTTCTTCAGCCACCTTCAAAAGTTAAGTAGGGAGAATATTGTAAAATAAATGTTTTTGGTGATGGGTCTCCAACCGCATTGCCCAAAAATCACTTAAAATGCCCCGACCCCTTAGTCACCTTTTACGATAACCCGTGGAAAGAAATGGGGTAGGGCTGTTCTAAGCTGACACTACACGGCAATTATTTTGAAGTATAGAAAATAGGTGACATTTCAGATAGAGTGGATGCTGTTGGAGTTAGCGGGAGGCGGCTGGAGGCGCGTGCTATCGGCAACGCAAGCCGGATTAGTGAGCTAGTTATGTGCTCGCATTGTCGTTCACCAACACATATTTACTTTCCAACTGAATTTGTGCTCAGCCGCCCGTCACTGCTATGGGATTTTGCTTAGCTTCGATGTTAGCGTTGCTCTTTTATTGATGCAGTTTTAATGTATACCGATGTTACCAATCAGTGCTTGCCTCGAATTAGTAGGTTTCATTATGAATTCCATGTTTATATTATTTGTATACATTTGACATTCACATTACCGCTATTTATATTAAAACTTTCTATTTCAGATAAAAATTCATTGGATATTTTTAGAGGATTTTGTGTTTCAGGCAAAGAATATAGAAATAATCTAGTATTGTTGTGCCATACATACACTTATACTCAGCCACTTTTGGGAGAGTGGGGAAAATATGGTAGAAATTAGGTTATTGGTGATGGGTGTCCAACAGCATCGCCCAAACATCAATTAAAAAGCCCCAAGGCTGTGCTATTCTAAGCCGATACTACACAGCGAATCCATTACTATATTATATCAAAACAATTTAAAAACAAAATGCTGTTACAGTATATATTCCAGGTTCAGCATCTGTACAAACGAGTACTTTTTAACTATTCATTTTTATTTCATGTTCTTGTACTGTGAGCATGCCTAATGAAAACAAAATAAAAACTTAAGCGTGCTAATGGCTAAAAAAAACTGTCATTTCAATCAGCATTGTGTCGCGCGATAGAAGTCGGGGGTGGTGTATCCTATGCTATGATAAGCGTGTACGATACGCTCGTCACCGTATGTCCTGTCGACAACATTGGCGCGCATTTATCATACACAGAGTTCAAAGTTCAAACACAATATGCAAGCAAACCGTTACTTTACGCTGCTACTGCTATAATCTATGGTTCCATTAAATATTCGTTGCTACATGTTCCAGTAAATAGGTACGGATGTAAGGAATGTTAAATTAATAAAAGCCTTTAAAAAACATGATTTCCATTTTGTTACCTAATGGTACGTAATTTTCTGTAGTTGAACAATACGTCAAAAATTTTGTACACGCCATTAGTTCTAGGAGAGTTAAGTAATAGAGAAAATAACAGCATTTTAAAATAAGTTCCCGCGTTGGATGGCAGGAGCAGTATGAGAATGAGAGTAAAAAGCGCGGGAATAATTGTAATTTCTTTTTCAGTGGTAGCGAGGCTAGATTGCAGTGCTGCCCCGCCGCCGCCGCGCCGCACCCGCCGCCGCCGCCGCCGCGCTGCTGGCCTGATGGAGATTCATTGAACCGGCGGCGCATCATTTATCAACTGAACCTTTCTTTTCATTCTAGCAAACTTTTTACACTGCACTTTTTTAATAGTTTATTTTTATCTTGATTTTTAGTTTAGGATTTACAAGGCACTTTGAATCGGCATCGGTTTTTCATTTCGATCAGAAATATATTGTAGACACAAATGTATTGCAAGCGAACGTATTGTAAAACAAGAAAGTTTGTCGCGATATCAGTGACAAAGGCTGATGTTGATGACTGTTGTTTCAGTTTGTTGTGTGACGGGCGCGCTGCGAGTTGGCCTCGTCGCTATAGGGATGTGAAAAAACTACTTTGCGCTTTGCCGCCATCTTGGCCAAATTGACTTTTGGAGTGACAGCTGCCAATGAATTGTTGAGAGTTGCTGGAGAGCTCACAGATAGGTGTTTCATTCAATTCGTTCATATTTTTAACACGCTTTTATTAGGTCGACCTGTATGTATGTAACTATGTAATCAAATCTAAGAAAACTAATTTAACCATCTTCTAAAGGTCATAGCGTTATGAAAATTGGCAGTTGTATGTGATTTCGATGACAATACAATAATATGGTACTGTCGAGCTGATCTGATGATGGAGCCGGAAGATATGAACAGGAACTTCATGATGGATGATCGTATCATAGCCGTGTTTGGACTTGTTAAAAAGGTCTTGTAATGAACGTTGACCATGATTAGGTTTCAAGGTCTGATGATGAAGCCGGAAGATAGGCACTAGCATTCCATGATGAAATATCGTATCATAGCCGTGTTTGAACTTGTTAGAAAGGTCTTGTAATGAAACTTGACCACGATTAGGTTTCAAGGTCTGAATACAATAATATGGTACTGTCGAGCTCATGTGATGATGGAGCCGGAAGATATGAACTGGAACTTAATGATGGATGATCGTATTATAGCCGTATTTGGACTTGTTAGAAAGGTCTTGTAATGAACTTTGACCACGATTAGGTTTCAAGGTCTGAATACAATAATATGGTACTATCGAACTGATCTGATGATGGAGCCGGAAGATTTGAACTGGAACTTCATTATGAATATTAGCATACGATGTATCGTTACCAACCCATAACGTCCCACTGCTGGGCACGGGTCTCTTCCGTGAGGAAGGTATTAGCCATACTTCACCACGGGGGCCAGCCGGGTTGGTGGAGGTTTGTAAGGCTAGTGGTCACCTTACCGTTAGATGTTATCAAGCCGCCCGTTTGGGTCTCTGACAAAGCTTGCGCCTGCTATCTTACGATAACAACCGGCACCAAAGGCTTTACGTGCCTTGCGAAGCACGGTAGCGCCCGAGATAAATACCACTAAAAAGCATAAAATAAATTAATAGTTTAAAAAACACTAAAAAACACGCTTTTATAAGTGCACTTAAAAGTCAAAAATAAATTACGGGTCGTTCAAGTTGTCTCTATTTCTGTGCTGAAGTGTAAACTATGTGCTTTTAATTATAATATTTGATTGTAAAAGCGTGGGGCGCTGGAGCAGGAAAAACTTTCTTGTAAACAAATATACAAACAAGAACTCTACATTTTGCCACTGTTGACTAGTACTTTGAACAGACTGTTTAATATAGAGCCTCCAACTAGTGGTGCTGCAACTCTAGTTAAATTGCCGATCTCTGTAACCTGCTTCCCGAAACATCGCTTAACTTGATTTCTTAGCAAGGTGAACAAAAAATCTTTCCTTTTCCAGCGCCCCACGCTTTTACAATCAAATATTATAATTAAAAGCACATAGTTTACACTTCAGCACAGAAATAGAGACAACTTGAACGACCCGTAATTTATTTTTGACTTTTAAGTGCACTTATAAAAGCGTGTTTTTTAGTGTTTTTTAAACTATTAATTTATTAGTCCGTAAACCATACACCATTTTGAACTTATTAAAAACTAGCCAATTAAAAAGATTTTTTGATTGATAATATAGCAACTTAGGTATATTAATCTCTTATAATTAATGCTCTAGCGCATTATTTATTTGACGATTTCGTTCACAGAAGATTTTTTACGAAAATGATAAGGAGAGGTTTCATCAATTATTATAAAATATAAATATTATTATAAAATCCAACCCTATTGGTACAACTAATTGGTATAAACTATCACAAATATAAATAATTATATTAAATAAAAAATAGAGTTCTAAAATAAACATTATCGGAATAGAAATTATTAATGGAGAAGTTAAAAAATGTAGCTGCTTCAATTTATAATATTTATGTAAAACAAAAACTATTTTAAAATTCCTTTCAAATCGAATAAATAATATTTGTGCTCGCTTGCTGCTCATACATTATTTTTCTAAATAAAATATACAGTAAAATATGTGGTAAGATTAAAGTCTGATTAATAAGTATGAAGCTTATGTTTCGATGAAAATAAAATACATGAAAGGCGGTAGTGCTGGCAGCGAGTGAAATTTTACTTTTTCTATATGTCGTAGGATGATTTGATGTTTAGGTTTTTTGCAAAAAACCTAGGGATTTTGCAAAAATCCGGATAATTAGATAAAGTTATAATATTTTCTAATCTTACTAGGTTTTTTGCAAAAAAACTAGTTGGTTTAGTAAGATTGTACTTCTTTAATGCTGATTGGCTGATTTCTGATTGCTCGCCTACACTTATTCTGATTGGTTCGTCATTGTGGTATTGAGATATTATAGCTAGAGTTATAAAGGGTAAGAAATGACAATACTTATTTGATACTAGGAATTGAATATATTTTTTTACTCTTTTGTTGGAGTAAAATTACAATCACGTTCGGACATATTATACACAGATCAAGTTACCCCAAACTAGGTAACTCTTGTATTATGGGATACTAACTCAGCGATATATTCAATATAATATAATACACATATGCTCATCACATAAATGTTGCTCTCAGCGGGGATCAAACCCGCAACCTCCAGACCGAAAAGCAAGTCACCTATCTACTCGGCCACGGACGTCTTCAATATAGGTAGGAACAATAAAGTAAGTACGTTTTAAATTTTAGTATTGAGGTATTATAGCTAGAGTTATAAAGGGAAACGACTATACTATTTTTATACTTAGGAACTTTTCTAACTAAAATTAAAATAACAATCAAATTAAATTTAGGTAGGAACAATGAAGTAAGTACGTCTTAATTAACAACCAATCAGAGATGACGTGTTTATGAGGCACTGCAATCGACCAATCAGTGTACAGTATTCATAAAAACTGACATTTCGTTTCGGAGTCATACTAAACCAACTAGTTTTTTTGCAAAAATCCTAGTAAGATTAGAAAATATCATAACCGTTGTCTAATTATCCGGATTTTTGCAAAATCCCTAGGTTTTTTGCAAAAAACCTAAACATCAAATCATCCTACGACATATACAAACTTATAAAAGCGTTGCTGAGAATACTCAATTCTTTTCAGTTTCCTTATGTTACGTTCGAACTTTTTCTTGACGATATATTAATTCCTAATACTTATATAATATTTTCTAGCATTGATACGAAATTATCTTCTTAAGAGGAAATCCTCCTACATTCGTCTACTATAGTTCTAAAAATAGTTCAGTTTCTTCATATCGATAATACTATGAATTCAATAAGGCTCATCTCCTAATAGAGTTAATGAGATGATATTAATCGGAAACAAAGACGTGGGTATTCAAACAATTCAAACTTTCTATACAATTAGGAACATATATGGGTATAGTTTATCTTTGGAATTTAATGAAAGTTAAGATTTCGTTTGAGTAAAATTAAATTTAATGATTATTACGAAATGTCGATTGGTAAGTATGTTAGGAGTTTATTTTTACAGAAATGAGCATCAATAATATAATAAATATTATGAAATTAAATTATCTGAATTAGGTACATAGGTACCTAATCTAATTTAGTAATCTGAGTACCTAGATACCAAATGATATAAACGTTTATGTAAAAAATATTTTATGTTATTTTTAAGAAGTATCTGCTTAAGTGGATTTAGTCTAGCTATGAATGATAAAGTTTAAAATTACGTGAAATCATTTTTTAGTATAGAAAATGTACAGTTCAGAAATTTATGAAAATGTTGCATTATATTTTCAATGCAGTACTCGTATTAATTAAACAGGTTCTTCTATTTACAATTCCAAACTTGATAATGTACTGGAAGATTAACGTCATAGATAGAATTGAAAATGCATTGATTTTGGTAAGATTGTGACAGTCAATGTCAACTGATTGATTTATTAATTAATTTTAATAGATTATGAAGAATCGCACCCCAAAAGCGAGAGAAATATGTTTACTATCATGTATTGTGTTCTTGCCACCTGCCATTTAGTAAACTACATAATAGTTCATAAACGAATTTAATAAAACGTCTTGATGCGTAACGAATGTCACAGATAAGGCTCCTTTAAACGGATTAAGGTTTTAGCAAACAATGAAGGCGATTATCTCTGTGAATGCTTGTCAGCGGCACCGGCAGGGCGGGCGGGCGGCGGGCGCTCAGCGTCTGTTATTTTATGTAAACGAGCATATATTCCGAGTAAATTTTAAATGTAATTGTTCTCGATAAAACTTGAATACATTTTTATAATGCGTAGAAGCAACCATCCTTATAATTTAGGGCTTAATTATTCTTAGATAGATAAAACATTTTATTTTCGTAAGGTATTTTTGATTTTTATATATGTACGAGTAGAAGAAGTGACTTTTCACTACGCTAACTATAGATGACGATAATTATTATGAAAAAATAGGTTGTTAAATATTTTATTCACTGTCATCAGTTTTAGAGACTTTAAAACATTTTGACAATGTAGATATGTGATTTATTAAAGAAAATTTCTGCCTGCAAAAGTACGAGTACGAATCTTAAATCTATAATTCCGAAAAAGGTGGTTAGCCAAAGGTTCAAAATTAGAAAACCAGTTTTAGCTTATTTGAAAAATCGTATATTTTAAAAATAAAATAAACTAAAGTATAAAATAGTTTCATATTTTTTGTTATAAAAATAAGAAACTGCGTCCTCTTTGTGCCTCAATCATAGATTAATTCATCTTGTCTAAGAAAATAAAAATACTTTTAAATTTTCCTTTCTCGATAAAACATTTTTAAGATAAGAAAATATGTCAAAACGTTTTATTGTAATCTCACACAGGTTTAAGCGAAATCGCTTTGATGTTGATCTAATAAAAATGATAATGAATATAAATTAAAACCTCTTAAAATCATCGAGCCGAGGCAAAAAGCGAACGGCGGAGGCAGGGTACGCTAACTTAATATGGCTGGGGCATCGCGGCAATTTGTTCGAGACGAGGCGACGAAGCTACACCACCCTTTACGTCGATACGAAGACACGACGTGCTTCACACGCTGCTGTACGCACTGCTAATGCTGTTAAGGCACTCCTTTCTGTGTCTTTTTGACGCGCTGCAACTATATTTGTCAAGAGATTATTTAAGAAGAGATTGTACTGTCTCATCTGACAGAATATAACGGTGGCATGTCTTCTATCACGTGGATACTGGATAAAATATCAGTCACAGTACTAATAAAGAATCGTGTAATGTTAAGATATTTCGTTTCTTACATTAAACTACTCGTAGGTGTACTACACTTATCGCATCTTTACAAGTTCCTTCCTTTACTAAGTACTTTTGACCGCCTTCAAGATAGGCTTCATACACTGTATAAAGTCATCATATCCAACTTATGCTAATATGACGAACTCGTTCTTTTCGGTAAACAGTGATAGCTTTCTGTTGCATATATTTATCTGCGTCCCAACTTGAACAAGTCTGGCTTGCCAGCCTTGCTCAAATATTGCTCAAAGTCACCCTAGCTTAAGGGAAGTGGCTAGTAATTACACCAGCATGTGCGCTACAGACACCTCGCTACAACTTCATTAGGAAGCCATAAGTTGGCGACGGTGAGGTATCGCTGTGTCTACTAACTTAAACACTGTTTATTCAACGACATTTACTACAAACGATGGGCGAGCAACTGCTTGTATAAGAACTCTATTTGCAGATGGCAACACCTACCTACAGAAATAGAATATAGATAGTAAGGTGAAGTAAGCCTTTCATGCTACTTTTAACTTGCTGTATTATCGTCAGGATAACGATATACAATACAATAAAACTTACAAAATAACGTCTTTCAAATGGAAGAATAAGACCAACAGCCCAAACTCTAACACCAGCATGTTTAATGGTGTAAAATTATTATGATCGTAAAAGCAAGAGAAGAGGAGAATCATAAAAATAGTATAGAGCAATGCAATTCGTTCCGGTATTTGCATACGATACAAATACAGCCGACGACAATGCAAACGAGCAAGGACCTTTAGGCAGCCGCTCGTTGACCGTAGACAATAAAAGTGTATTTGCGAAGAAATTTAATAAAGCGGAAGTGGACGGGCATTACGACGCGCCCCTCAAACGGGGTGGCTGCCTGCCCTGGCTGCTCCAAACTTATTAATCTAAATATTTCGACCATTTTTTTCATGGCTAATCGATCTAAATCTGTATCGAGTTCTACAATGCAAATTGATGCAACGTATACCGAAATACAGGTTCATCTTATACCATCATAATATAATAATAATATTATAAATATAATAATATAATCTTATAGAATACAATTTAAAAAGCCTCTATAGCCTTAGTCACTATTACAACACCCACGGGAAGAAATGGGTTAGTTTTATTCGATACCGACGCCGACGCTACACAACTTGCTTCAGGAATCATCTTATCTTTCATCAAATTAGGTAAACCACCTTGCATTTTATGACTATACTGCAGGTTTCGAACCTTTCCTATTTATTCATTGCAAATTCTGTTCTTTTCAAAGTTAGGATCTCAAAGGTGAAATTGGTACGATCAAAATAAATTTGTATGTAAAAGGAAAATCACAGTTGGAGTACGATTGATTTGCCAAAATAAGAGCAGTAGATGTGAGAAAACGTCATTATTCTGAGTAAAGTAATTATATGAATGGTATAAGGCGGGCACGCAGCGGGGCGGCCGGGGGCGGCGGGGGGCGGGCGGGGCGGAGTGGCGTCGTTTTGGCGCACTTGTTGCTCGATATACGATGGGTCTGTTATTTACACATCGATATTGCAAACTCGTTATTCGGACACTCATTTCCTTCTATTAATTCACTTTGGCCATCTCATAGATGTACGGAATAGGGAACTAAATGACGAGCAAGTTTCGGGGTATTGCGATTTTATTAGACGCAAGAAATTGTTCTAAATCTGATGGATATCTTTTGGGATTTTCTTTGGATATCTTGTTTTAAAAACATGACGTATGATATATTAGATTTTAATGAAATTGTCGTATTCTTTACACAAATAGACAACATTAAGGGTTGAAATTTCGAGTTGATTTAACATGCATTTACAATACAGTTCTTGTAATGTTTTTTCATACTTTCTATGAGGAGCATTGAGCATTATAAAAGTAATATATGATGTATCATAAAAATAAAACTATTAAATATGCTGTGTAGTTTCGGTTTCAAATAGCACAAACTGTTTTCTTTCCTTGTGTGTGACACGAGGCGACTAAGGGTATTGAAGCTTTAAGTTATTATTGAGCGACGTGGCTGAAGACACATCAGCAGCCTTCTGGCTGATGAAAATCTTATTCTGGAGCTCTTAGCTACCCCTTTTTAAGATCCATAGCATACGTATAACAATCCGTTGCAATCTCACACTAAGTTTTCCCATAAAACGGCAGTACAGTCGAAATCAACTAAGTATTACGTAACATCAAGACGGCAGTCGGTATTGTGACTAGTGGAATAGTTCGCAGCATCGAGATTGAAATTCCTGCTCTCTCCACTAGGTCTGGCTGGGACGTGCTGCGGCGCGACTGCCGGGGCTCCGTGTCTTGGTGGGCGCCAACTTTTGTTTGTGCCACACTTGTTGCTCTACATATTTATATACGTGCTTCACTGTAGTGCGAAAAGAACGAGAGTTTCATGAGGATATTATCCTATGATTATAACTTCAGTACCAGTAGAACGAAAGTTGATGAGCACGTTATGCGTTTGAATGGTTATTAACAGGTAATGGGGTAATCATAGAAATTGAAATGAGAAGTGATGTATTAAATTATTAATAAATGTGAGAGAGGTTTGAAAATATGGTGCAAAGTAGTGGTCAATCTGACTTCCCATATAAGGGCGTTATTTTGGGATAAATAGAAGTGAGAGTATACATAAGTTTATATTGTTGCTGCCAATTCAGTTATTTCTGATTATTGCATTGTTATCTTCCATCGATGTAACAAAATTATTAAAAGATAATTTGAAACTAATTAACCAGCGAATTAGCAGATACATAGTAATAGTAGAACATTTCTTCTCAAGAATGATTTCAAGAAACTTTTAGATGTATTTTTCATTGCTAAAATTAATGTTCTTATTCATAATTAAAAAGTTTTTACTTAATCTTCTTGAAGAAAACATTGTAATCATATAAATGCGTACCATCGCCTTAGAAAATAAACTAACTTCCGGCATAGTGAGACATGAAAAGGAGCCAATTTGTAGTCATCCGGCCTTGCCCAGTCTAAATTAAAGTAATTTTCCAAGAAACTGTAGATAAATAATGTAATCTCGACGACATTTCGTATAATTACTAGTGCAATTGAAAACTTTGCGCATTCAGAAGTAAATTTTCGGATTGGCTGAATGAAATCTTTTGAGAGAATCTCACTCGTAGCTGAGCCAGCTCGTCTCATTCTTTCATCTACCTACTTTAGATTCATTTGTCATACAACGAACCCAAATTCTTTTCTTTGCTTAAAATCCTTTAGATAATTTCTAGAGCTGAGAGGATATGATAAAAAAACCATAATGTAAATTGATGTTTTTGAATTAATATCCATACAGGATCGAAGTTCAACTACATGTAAGTTCAGACCTACCACAACCTTCTAACATTAAACTCGAATTTAATAAACTCCGCAAGCATTTCTATTGATTCGTTGAAGGAGTGAGCAACGTGACCGTCCCAATGTGATTAATGGCGGCGCATTCACATGATATAAATTAATTAATTGCCGCAAGTCGCGTGGAAATTAATAATGTTCGGATGCAGTTGACACGAGATTGCATCTAGGAGTCGGACGGGCGACGCGACGAGCGAGACCCGATGTTCTTGATTGTTCTACGGTGACGGGCTTCGGTTGATTAGCACCACACTACAAGTGAGAAGCAATCATTCCAGAAGCCTTCTAACTGGTTGCCGCTGGAATCGAATGTGAAACGTATATGCCCTGCGCTGATTACTTTGGAATTGTTTCTGTAGAAGCAGCACTTTTAATTAATTTTATTAAATAACGTAATGGACGGAAAGTGGTTATATAAAATTGGTTACGTATCTGCTGTAGGATTATTGTGTTATGACAAGATGAATTAGGAAGATAGTGTTAAAATAAGTAATTGAGGTTACTTATCACTTGTCCACGTGTATGAATTAACACACAAAACTGATCATAACAAAAAATTCATTCTATGTTAGTTCGATTGCACACTCAGAACCTATATTACATTATATGTGACTTTAACACTAATTCACCTTATTCGTGCATGAAAGTACGAATAGCAGTAAATTTCACATATAATTTAATAGTGAATTGTTATGAACATTTGGAAGGGTCCAGAATTAAATCTTTTGAGCGATCAATAAAGTATTCTATTCTTAGAATATTAATAAAAGGGCAGTTGGCCAGAGCGGTAGCTTATCACATAATTTATACTGAAATTATCAAAAGGGAATAAATATAAGTTTTTCTACCTATAACTTAATTCGAAGTTAAACGATAATAGCACGAAACCATAATACTACCGCTTACATCCAAGTAAACTACCAAACCAAACACATGAGCTGATAGTGACAAAAGTAAACGATCACGTAGTAAAGATGCGAATCTGCACAGACGTTTAAAAGGGTAAGATAGACGAGGTGGTCGGGCCCGCGATGGAGGTACTTAGAACGGGCTATTAACTGCGCGCGATCGCCGGTCCGCGACAAACGACGAAACTATAAAACTGTTAAAGTAACATTTCAGCAGCTATAAAGGGCGTAGATCTGTTGACAATGTCGCGCGCCAGACCCGCTATAAAACGTATGCAGCGCCGCGGCACTAAAACTTAACGGCACACTGATTAAACTTATCTGAGCAGAGATGGCTCGGAACGCAAATCTGGACCTCTCTAAGAGGCCGTTCATTACCCCGGGATCATGACTACTGTGCCTTCGCGCTAAACCCATCTGAATACTTGGCTCGCAGCCTGCATGCAGACAAATTACATAGCACAAATAACTTGCCGCCAATGGACTGGATCTAATAAAATGAAGTGCCAAATCTATGACTAAACTATATCTTATGTTTACCAGTTTCAAATGATTTGGAACAGACAAAAGGATATGGCAATATGATATCTCATTAAAATTTTAAATACATTATCTGGTGAGTAATTTTATTTAGCTTGGACTAAATGAATATTCCACTATTAAGGTATTCAACGAAAATGTCGAGAAGGTAAAAAATGCTACGATATTATTCAACCAAATGTTTAAGTGTACTTTGGTTGAGCTTGAGCGTCATCTTTTAAACTATAAAAACGTTCCAAACGTTTTACTTGCTGAAAGGATGTTGTAAAGATTTTATGTATATCTGCACCGTTTCGTCAATGGCTGAACGATGCATCCCATAATGGATTAGCTAAGTGCGTCCGTATATTTACGACGACTGGCCATCATAGATAAGAATTTTTTTATTGCACTGCAGTTCTGAGCATAACATTTTCTGACTCGTGCAGAATGGTTCGTCAAAAAGTTTTACTGATTTGTTTACTGAATCCAACCAACTGTATACAACTACTTTTCTTACATAACTTACTTATTCAAATTAAAATGTAAGTAGCTAGTAATAAAACATGTACAAATATGTATGTAGGAACTTCAATGTAAAAGCAAATTGCGGTGCTTTACACTCTAAACAATATGTTTGCACGGAAAACTTTAGTATTTAAACATCTTTGCAATAATTAACAATATCTAAAAAATCTGTAACAGTTTTTTAAAAAAATAACTTACTATTTAACTATTACGAGTTGTAAATTTAATTCTGAAAAACATTCAAGCAATAAGTTGAACAAGAAGTGGTTTAAATGAAAAGCTGAAAGGATCTAGACATGGTCGGATAGCCGGAACTATTTCATTGCATTCTCGAGCAGCCATTAAACCATTTGATAGCTAACGACCGACGGAATGATTTTGTTCATTCAAATCCATTTGAGTGGAGTGATTCATCCATCACGCGCGACAATAATGAGGGAGTTGGTTTCAAAGAAAATAAAAACAAACCTGATATCATTCAGTAACTTGACTCGATCGGGGGCTCACCCCATCTACCGCTTCCTACCTATTAATCATTCATCTACAACAGTCAGCCTTTTATCACTATTTACTCAATTGCAAATTGATTGTTTACTTACGAACTTTGATGTTATGCCCAAATGTGACTCACCTGAAACAAAAAACATATTTTATATAACAGATGTACATAAGTAGTAGTTGTATAAGCAGTGGCGTAGACAGGGATGTCGCGGGTTCAAGTCCGGCTGGTGTCGAAATTTTTCTTCCCTTGACTGATTAGTAGATGCATATGAGCCTTGTATAATCTGATCAAAATCTGCATACATCATCAACACAGCCCATATAAGTACCCATTGAGGCTCTGGAACTACCCTTGACAGAGTTCTTTGGTCATAGTCTAACACGCCCTGCCCAAGTGTGTCTTACATACATACATATACTCACGGCTATAAATCCCTTAACGGGGTAGCCAGAGCTTTGGAATGAGAAATTCCTCAGCCACTTTTGGAAGTTGATTGGGGAAAAGATGGTAATAATAAATGTTTTTGGTGATGGGTCTCCAACCACATCGCCCAAAAAAGCCCCTTTAACCTTAGTCGCCTCGTACGATCACCCACGGGCAGAAATGGGGTAGCATTATTCTAAGCCGACACTACACGGCACATTATCGTATGTGCTTATATAGTGTGTCTTATGACTACTAATATAATAGTAGATCAGACCAGCGGCCTAACATGCCCTCCGAGGCACGAAGATGCATACATAATACATACATGTTTACACTCTTACACTCCTGTACTAAATCTATCTTATAAATCCCAAAAAAGGGTCACAATAACTTGGTTAGATTTCTCATACATTTTAGACAATGAGTAACAAAGAATAAGGTAAAGATAATTAGTGAAGTATCAGCTAGTTTTTAACACTATTGATTCTTATTGACGTGGACAGATACGTTTTTGATTCTGACACATTTTTTTCCTTTCTTAATTACTTCCACTTTTATAATACATTTTCTATCGGATGTTGAAACGTCCTACGTCGCCGTTACATAAACTAATATTCCGACTACATGCTATGAATAGTTAGTTAACTTAGTTATGGTTGAGTTGAATTAGTCATGTGTACTCTGTAAGTGTACTATGAACACATACATAAATATACTCACGGCCATAAATCCCAAAAAGGGGTAGCCAGAGCTTCAGAGCTGGAATCTTCTGAGGCACATTTGTTAGTTGATAAGGGACAAGATGGTAGAATAAAGTATAGTTGGTGATGGGTTTCCAACCGCATCGCCCATAAACCACTTACAAAAACCCCATACTCTGAACATGAGATGGAGAAATGACATGTGATTTTTAGAAGTTTAACTTTAGAAACTCTGCCACCCCTTTTGGGAAATCACCGCGAAATCGATCAATAAAAAGTTAAAGATCAATAAATTGTAGTAACATGCCTAAAATGATAAAATATAGCATGTTGTAGAAAACAAATTGAAGGGATACTTACTTTATAGACGATAGAGCTATTACACTACCGAAGTAATGCGTTAAAAGTAAAGAGGTAAACCAGTATGTTAGCTGTATGAGTACACTACTAAGTCAGTCCATTCGCCGTGTGTAGCCGCTGCGACGAGCCTATTTTAGTGACTGATCAATACACGAGCACTGCGCCCTAGTTGCCCGCCGGCATCCTTTTAAATGTCTTTATCTCGCCTTAACAACAAAAAACCGTTCATCACCGGAAAGCCTTACAAAATTGAAGCGCGATAGTGAAACAAATTGGCCGTATCGGTTTATAAATAAAGCAAAGCTAGGGCGGGCTGACAAATGAAGTGAGCGGCGGCGGCGGCGGCGGCGGCGGGCGGACGACAGGATCCAAACGGACCCGACGAGAATATCAAACAGCACACCTACAACATCAATTTCCCAGACAGCCTTACCCAAATGCAGATTTCGACATATGTTGGAATTCGAACTGCTCATTCCTATAAAAGGATGTGATTGATAGTTATCTGATTAAGGGACGAACTCTTTTTTACAGGAATTTGCAGGTACGAACGAATGAAAGTTTCTTACTTTACAAATCTAGGTTAAATAGGGCTGGTTTAGTAAGGTAAGTTAGTTTCTTAAGACAGCTTAAAACGAATTCCTGAACCCGAACGCGCTTGTGTTTTGAGAACCTGTACTTTATAATTTCAGCAACGATTTTAATGTAATGGTATTACTCGTACATAGTATTAACAATGAATTTATGAATTTATATTGACAGTAATTGTAAAGTTTTAGATTCCAAAAATAGTTTACGCAACTATTCTTTTACGAAATAGTTGTATAAACGGTTTTGCATCATCCAGTATAGTTTCAAACTTTAGCATGATGCCTTTGTATGTAAAAAAGAGAAAATAGGATTATCAACGGCAAATTTCGTAAATTTGAGCAGAGTTGTGAAACAAAGTTAATTAGTTCTGAATAATAGTAAAAAGGCCTAGATTTAATGAATTAATTACTGTTAATTTATGCTTTGCGGTATACACCACAGAAAAGTCACGCAGATTAAAACTTTTCTATTTTGTCACTGTAAAGTTAAGAGTGCGTGAGCTTTAGATCGTTTACTACGAAACTTTTATAATTAAGAACACGGAGAATACATAAACAGTTTATTATTTTGTTTCTTCTTTATATAATAGTGTTTTGCAGTATCGAATTAGAATAGCACTTACCCGTTTCTTCCGATCAAGGGTTATTTTTTGAGTGATTTTGGCGGATGTTGTAGTAATGACTCTCGGAATTGATTTTTAATAATTCTAGAGTATGTTTAAAATTCACCTGCTATATTATATTTACCTATATATAAGAGTTGTTTAAGGAAAAGATAAACATTAGAGATAAACGGAGTGAAAGAATGTTGTAATGGCCGGGAGCAAAGATTATATTTGTGTTGTTTGTCATCTCTTTTCAAATCAAAGAGTTCGATTAATTAACCCCATGTTCTTCATTTATTCGATTAATAATGTTTTTTATTTACTGCAATAATGTTTAAAATAGAACAAAAGTAATAAGAATTCCTAAAAGACAATTTCCTGAGACGGAAAAGTTAAATAATATATAGTGTAGTACCCCCTGGGAAGTGTAGCTCCCGGACTTCCATTAGCTGGGCATGTCGCCGCGCCGCGGGAGGCGGAGCGCCAGCGGCACCCACTGCGACTTCTACCACTACTTATTCACTTAACAACCACTCCCTTACTTTCTTATTAATACACCAAAACTAAAATCAACTAACATTTAAACTTGCTCCACACAAAACATTTAAACTTTTCTAAAATTCCCATTTTTCTTTCCTCTCCGCCAACAATTGGAACCGTTTCACAAATGAACGTTGCTTTAGAAATGTTAACTGAATTTACCAGATTAAAATAAAAGATAGAAGGTGTAAATGAATTAGAAATGAAATACGAACGAGGTATAATAATTGCGAAAACCACATTTATCTGGTTCTAGCAGCACTTGAATAATCAAATTATGGCGTAGCATGGTATAGAGGAGTTGCGTGTCCGATGGCGGCGCGGCGGCGGCGGGCGGGTACACGTGCGCTCAGCATTCTTTACTATCTACTATAAACTGAGACTGTGAGAGCGGAAACCTTGTTATTTTCTACTCTACGTAATTACAATTAACTGCATTGTTTCACTCTCCTAATCACTTGATTATGATCCGCCCTGTCTACTTTAAGTTCATTTCATTTTGAAATATCATTCTGTACAACAATATCAAAGGATGAACTTCAGCTTAACTCCGGGAGATCTCAATTTAGTGTTGTTCGGTAAAGTTGGAGAAATAAGTCTGAAATATTTTAAAGTGGGTGACGTAACGAAGTAAAAACTAGGGCTTGGGTGTAATATTAATTCAGAGTGTAGTTTTAGAACAGTGATAAAAATGTAGGCTCGAGGTAAGAGAGTAGTGGATGAGCGAGTGTCGTAGCCTGGTACTTGTGTGGTCGGTGGAGGGGTAGGGGATAGGGGGAGGCCGGGAAGGGCGGTAGGGCGCGCACGAGTGTGCTGTCGCGGCGGAAGCGGGCCCTTGTGAGCTCCTTGTCGCAACAACACCTTGCTTTGTCAAACCACTAGGCTTATTTGCTGAACAATGGAAAAAATGAAGACTTCGCTAAATTAAGCCACTAAAGATTGCACGTCCGTTTCTTTCGTTTGCGATTTCCAGGGAAATAAACGACCGCGTATGTCACCCGTTGCTTCATTTGAATTAGATTTTCATCAAAGGATGTTTCAGTGCAGTTGAATTTGTTTATTTATAAGTTCTAAAGAAAATTTAATCTAGAAAATAATTTGTACCAGGAAGAATGTTTTTATTTCACTTTGCTGAATACTATTTTGTTTTAGTAAATAAATAAAGCTGAGTAGTGTCGACTTAGAATAACTTACACCATGCCATTTCTTCTTCAATTTTAATAATATTGTAGTAATAGTGAGTCTCATAAAAAAGTTATCGATTAAATTAATGAAGTATAAAAACAACAGAATGGTAATATAGATTTGCACTCAAGTAATTGACTACCAGACCCTTAGTTTATTTGATTTGGATGTAATGAAGTAAGCCAAAGACAAGTTTTTACAATTTATTAACGTTGCTAGCTCTAGAATAGTCCAGGTCCGCTGTATTTAAGGTTCAAATACTTAATCGAATAAGGTTCGAAACACAACTGAAATCGTATCATTATTTGTTGTTAATCTATCAGATTTTAATGGAGACTTAGTCATGTTACTGCGTAAATTAATCCATACAAAGTAGCGAAAGCTTGTCTGGGTAAAAAAGTGGGTAAACCTTCAAACTCAAACGTTCACGGGGATATGCGCCTCGTAAGGATTGGCAGAGGTACTAACACTCCTAAAATCAATTGAAATTGTCACCTGGTGTTCAGAGTACCCACGTTTTGTTTGGTCACTGTCCTCACGTGATAGGGGGAGGCCTATCGCCGTTTTTACGAAGTACTACTTATATAGCCATGTAGGTAACCTCACGATATTATCTTTCAACGTTGACAACCATGATAAATTAACCACATGTATGACTTTAGAAAAGACAAATTGGTGTAGGCCCGACCCGGCAATCGAAACCTCATCGTTTGCACGATAAGCGTCGTTCTACCAGCTGAGCTATCACGGTAAACTGGCAAGGTGACAAAATAAACTAGAGCTTCGCCTTTTAGTTATATCACTGAGTTAATCCTTTATGCGTGTTTTATAGCTTAATCAATAACCCATCAATAAAAGCGTCCGTATAAGTCTATAAAGGAGCATGTCTGCGTTCAATTTCCCAGCTCAGTTGGTCCGTCGGAGGGTGTGAGCGATGCACTCGTCGCTGCTGTCACGCTTTGGAGGCACTGTTCTCTGAGAGAATAGTGAATATTTTATTATACTTGTATAGTCTGATTTTATACCTTACAACCAATATATTTTGATATTATTGAAGATGATGGTATGAAATAATATTGTTGGTTATGGGATTTTAATCGCATCATTCAAATATAACTTAACTCTATATCCCGAAAAACACTGTAGGACATCCCACATGGGTATTGAAATGGAGAATGTGCAAATGATTTATTTTAGCGAAAATCGAATGAATGTAAATGTATCGACTATAATACTAATATTGTATTGTATTTTTTGTGCTAGTTTTTAATACATTACGTGTAGTGTTTTGCTATTTAACCGATTTAAAACGGAGGAGGTTATTTCATTGTTATCGTAACGAGTAACTATATTATGCCATTAAAATGGTGGTTCTATAATGTTCATGAAAGTTCTGCATAGAGTGCTAAAACTTTCAGTCGGATATAAACATGTAATTTTACTTAAAATGTGATCAATCAACTGAAGCAAACTTTAATTTGGGTAATTAGACCTGCAGAAAAGGTTTAGGTTATATTTATTTCAATTTTCTGGCTACCTACTATGTTGGATTAACACCGTGAGTGTAGATAGGGGTAATATCTAATAAGCACAATTTTATAGTTCTAATTCAAATAAAAGTCTTTTTTATCTTCAGTATCGGGTCATCTTCAATATTACGAGCGAAACATAGGTGTTGAAAATGTCTTTAAAAATATAAAATAATATCAGTTGTAAAATTCAGCTATCAATATTTGAAATCATGTCAAATCATGCGATTTTCGTATGAAGGCTGCGGGCAAAGGACTCTCGAAGCGTGTAGAGGGTTGGTAAGTGCACTCGGCTGCGGCCGTCACATTATTCGACCTACTTAGCGGAATGGGGAGGCAGAGACGCGACTACTCCATACTTCAATTGTCCTCCTTTTTGTCGTCGCCATCGTTCTCGAGCTTTCCAATACTCAATTTTTCACATTATCTGGGTACAAATTTCATTTTTGTTTGGTTTGTTTTTGCATAAAAATGTATAAGAAATAATTGTTGAGTGGTTTTAGGTTTCTCGTCAACACCTATTTTATACCTTCTCAAGATGAACAAATTTGTTTTTTCTTCTTGTCTTTTTATACCTTCTCAAGTTAAACAAACATGGTATTTTTCTTATCTCTTCACCGAAGCTCAATAAGAGTAACATAGAACAAATCCGAACAATTCAAATAGCTGTAAAATATCGCTGAAGCAAATAATGGCGATACAAGATATTGAGCGGTTGATATGAACGAGCGACTGACAGCGCGCCCATATTGGTCGCATAAATCAACTCGGTGCTGATCGGACAAAGCGGTTTCGTATCCGACTCATTTTCAATACAATTACTCAGGATGTACTTGTTATGACATTGGTTTTAAAAGGGGTACAAATTTAATGCTCTATTGTTAATAAAAATAATAATAATTATTATTTTGGTTCGCTTATTTTGTTAACGAATACAATATTGGGTATGGAGCAAAAATTTACATATTATATCTATAAAATAATTTTTAACAAAAAGAAAACCGACTTCATAAAAAAACGACCGAAAATAAACAATCTAGTACTAAAAAGTACGAAATAAGTTTTTTAATTGAATATGAGTACTGTGATTGATACCTTAGCAATTTCTTTATTCCACACGCGTCAGTTCAACCTACCTAAATATTACAATTCTCTTAAATTAATTTGTGAGCCGGTGCCAGCCTCGATGATAATTGATAATAAGAAGTGTGTATTTCGCACTTCATATACGTGTAAAATGTAGGGTACCTTGTAGTTGTAGGGTAAATTGATTTTTGTACGTATTATCATTTAAAACGTTAGGCGATAGATATATATTGTTTAGATTGTAATAATCAGAGATAGATAGCAGGGTGAATTTACTTTTGTTTGTCTGGCACCGACTCAAAAATTAATTTAAGAGAATCGTAATATTTAGGTAGGTTGAACTGACGCGTGTGGAATAAAGAAATTGCTAAGGTATCAATCACAGTACTCATATTCAATTAAAAAACTTATTTCGTACTTTTTAGTACTAGATTGTTTATTTTCGGTCGTTTTTTTATGAAGTCGGTTTTCTTTTTGTTAAAAATTATTTTATTTTACGAGTTTTAGAGATGGGTAGACCTGGCAAAGATGCCTCTCGGATGAGGATGCGACAGTTACTGTATTATTCTTCGTATTTCCGGTATTTCTATTATAGTACGATATGAAATAGGCTCAACCATATGTAACCTTACATTGTTCTTAAAATCCTTCGAAAGGAATGCCTTTCGAAGGATTTTGGTCTTCAATTCTACATCTCAAGAAAGACTCAAACGCTCACGCCGAATATCCCTGAAGTGGTTAGCAGAGGTAGTAATACTTCTGAATATCACGTGACATTGTCACCTGTTGTTCAGAGTACCCACGATTTATTAGGCAGTGTTCTCACGTTATACAGGGCAGGCCTATCGGCGTTTTGAACAAATACACTGTCATTTAATTGTGAGTTTCGACAGTCCCCTCGATTTCCTGGGATGCCATCATCAGGTCCTGGTCTCATGGTACTTTCTCGGTAACAATAACATAACAATAGAAATGTTTAGTGAACCTGTACTTCTCTTCATAAAAGCTACGAAGAGGAGTATAAATCTATATAGAATTTGGAAAGAACTGTTTCCTAATACCTAGTGATTGAGGATCCACACCTTCCATCATCAGCTCAGCAGCATAACAATATGATTTTCAGAAGCAAATGCCAATATAAGTTCAGAAAATATGTAAAACGCGGTACATTTGCCTATAAAATTTGAGGGTTCCCCTCGATTTCTCCAGGATCCCATCATCAGACCCTGATATCCTCATCATGGTACCAATCCGGGAGTATCTTCTTTCGAATAAAAAAATAATAATCAAAATCGGTTCATAAATGGCGAAGTAATCGGCGAACAAACATAAAAAAAAAAAAAAAAAAAAAAAAAATATACCGGTCGAATTGAGAACACTCCTTTTTTTGAAGTCGGTTAAAAATAAAAATCAGTTTAATAACGAATAATTGTATTTTAACTTACAACTTACTTAAATTAGAAATTCCTTAGCCACTTTTGGAAGTTGAGTATGGAAAAAGTGGAAAAATAAAGGGTGTTGGTGATGGAGCTCCAATCGCATCGTCACCCGCTGGAAAAATGTATTCTATTCTAAGCCACTAAACCGACTAATTAAAAAAAAAAAGATAATAAAATTCCAAAAACCCGACACGCATTATTGTTAAATAAAAGCCATAATTCCAAAATGGCGCCAAACTTGCAGATAAGCACATTTCCGTATGTAAAATAAGCAAAGTCAGTGCGGAAGAGAGTGCACCGCCAAGTGACGCGGCCCGTAAGCGATCGAGTGTCAGCCGACTAGAAATAAAAACAAGAAAATTGTTCACTAGTTGAGTGGTTTGCTCTGTACGGCATACTATGAAATTCGTCTCGAGCTGCCGTCTTTTACTTTTCATTTTACACGTCGATTTAAGTGTGCGTTTTCAGGGACGAAATGCAGAATTATCGATTGGTGTGGTTGTCATTGAGTTTGAATGTGTGTGAAATGTTTTTTAGTAAAGAGATTTTTCCAGATTATATTTCTATTGCAGGGCGTTGCGGACATTCTTCTCATTTCATTGATTATACAAACAATACAAATTTAATTATGTAAAAGTTAGATTTTATGTAAAGTGACTTGATCTTCGTTGAAGGCTAATAAATTTGTTTACGGACGTTTTCATAATCGAATAATCATAGTAAACAATATTATGCTCTGCAGTATACCAAAGCTTGGCTTTTATTATCACGTTCACTGACAAGAGTTATCTCTTCAGCACTAGCGAAATTACATTATGATAATGATATCGATATAATGTAAATATACAGGATAACATAATATCGGGGGAAAGTGACACGGATACCCACACAGCGAGCTACTATCATATTTCGCGCGGTCGAACCAAAGCCGCAACTTCATTCCGCGGCCTACACTTCTCTCCATATTCTCATTAATATTTATCAACTAAACAAACTACAAATCATATCAAATGAAAACACTTTTTGTAAACAAGAATCATATATGAATAGAAATAAAAGTGACCTTTTGTCCAACTAAAACAAACTTTGGAATAAAAACAGTTCTATCGTAGTTGATATCCAATATTTCAATAAACCTCTAACTTTCGGGTTGGAAAAAATCGAGATAAAAAATTACATTACGCGGGCTGAAGAAATTGGAGTTTTTTGTGACCGACGAGTCGACGTAGACGGGGACTGATATCACTTTACGTCACATCGGATTAGGAGAAACGTTTGTTTCTAGATGCTTCGTATGGGAACATCGTACCTTGAAGCTGAATTATTTGTACGTCTAAAACTAAGTTGTTAAACGCTGCAAATATGGTTTTTGGAGAATCCTTAATAGATTCTCGAAGACACTTTGCTCATACACTTTACCTTATTATCTTATTGAATGCTGTAAAAGCCCCGGTGAATTTCGTTAAAATATTCGAGTCGCAGTTCCCTAAACGTTTAATATTGGATAAAATACGCGCTCACGTACGCTTTATTCCCCGTTGTTCATATCGGCATGTTATTCAGATTATACAAGAATGTTTCAATGCTTTCTACTAAATTACAGTACACGAACGCTTTTTTAGTTAATTTTATATGCTTTTATTGGATGCTTTTTGTATATTATTAGTTTGGTTACTACGCAGTTTATGAATATTCGACTTTTATAGAGTACAAAAGCGGATGGCTTACTTCTAACTTACAAAAAAATATTAAATAGGAAAATTAAGTAATTAATAAATATACACCTTACATTTTCCTGTCATAGGCAATCTTTGGGGATTATAGACAAGCAACCCGTCAATATAAGTTTTTATTATCCTTACTAACCTTTAAAGTCATTTACGTATGATGATGCGGCAGAATCGTCATGACTTTTTTGCATACGTTGTTATTTTAACTATGTTGCTAAAGACTTAACGTGAAGAATATAAATAATACAGAAAGCAAAATTGATTGTATCATGAACAAAATATTATGTTTATACGGATTAAGCAAGTGACGCGTATGTATATGTAACCAAACGCGATTATTCAGCCAAGATTTCATGAGAATTTTTACATACAGTAAATAATTACTCTCCAATTGGAACCCTTAAAAAGTTTCGTTGCCCGATTGTGAACAAAATATATTACAGTACATTAGATCGGTCCCGTCTTGAGTTATCATGAATGGGTTTCGTTGAGAAAATTTCCCGCACTCATTATCCTAAACAACGAATAAATCCCGGGCTAAAACCAAACAATTACCTTGGGTTCAATCGTCTTCGTATGCATGTCTTTAGCTTTGTTTACTACCTCTACATTCCTACGGTAGGCTTTTATATATTTTTACTAAATTTGTTGTTTAAACATGCAATTTTAACTGCCTATTGTGTGATGCAAATAAATTCCATTCCTGAACATTAGATATTTACCTATCTGTATTGCCACGTTTATTTGGTTGGAAGAGTTACTAAAGTTACCTGCAACTAAAACTTCTTAGCAAAGTACTCACGGCAAATATGGGTGCTCTAAACTTGGCACATCATCAACATCACAGATTATATCTCTTCAGATTATCGAGGAACGATCCTATACATTTACTATGTATTACGTACATACATACATACATATACTCACGGCTATGAATCCCTAAAAGGGGTAGCCAGAGCTGAGAAATTATAAATTCCTCAGCCACTTTTGGAAGTTGAGTGGGGATAAGATGGTAGAATAAAGGTTGTTGGTGATGGGTCATAAAAAGCCCCAAGTCCGTTAGTCGCCTCTTACGTACACCCACCGGAAGAAATGGGGTAGTGCTATTCTATGCCGACACTACACAGCTATGTATTACGCTAGACAACAAATTTTGAATTATACATTATGATAATATGATTGAAGTATCAACTAAAATATTACATTTAAATCATTATCTTATGAGGTTATAACGACGTGTGTGGCCGAGTCGATAGGTGACTAACATCTGGGTCCTGAGGTTGCTGGTTCGAATCCCACTGAGAGCAACATTTATGTTATGAACGATTATATAAATGCATAAATGATTGTATATTAGTCTTGGATGTTTCTATATGTATATTATATAGTATAAAATATATCGTTAACATAGTATCCTATAATACAATTTATTAAATTATTCTTAGTTCAGGGCTAACTCGATCTGTGTAAGATATGTCTCCGTACATACATATACTCACGGCTATAAATCCTTAGAAGTGGTAGCCAGAGCTAATGAATTAGAAATTCCTCAGCCACTTCTGGAAAATTGAGTGGGGAAAGGATGGTAAAGTAAAGGTTGTTGGTGATGGGTCTCCAACCGCATCGCCCAAAAATCACATAAAAGCCCCAATACCGTTAGTCGCCTCTTACGTACAGCCACCGGAAGAAATGGGGTAGTGCTATTCTAACCCGACACTACACGGCTATTTTAGTATATGTCTCCGTATATATAATTAATAATAATTATTATACGTTATACGAACTGTATCCTAAAACAATAGCGTATCGGATAATGTATGTATAAAGAAAGCCGATCGCAACGTCTTGAGAGGAAATATAAAAGTAGTTAAAGTAAAAGCGCGAAGGATGTCGCGGTGTAGGTGGTGTACGGAGAGCATGGACTTCCGGTGTCGTTTGTACGCCGGAAGTGCACCGGCGACTTTTAACTTTACACACGAACAGTTGTAGCGTTTTACTCTTGTCTTACTTACCCTTGTAACTTCAAAGTTGGAACAGATCGCACTTATTAAACTATCGCTGTTTAAGAATGCGTTTGAGACAGCTTTGTTTTTTACTTATGTAATTATAAAAGTATGTCGTAAACGTCTATGCTATAATCTGCTTTTGTACAATAAGGGGATATTTTATTAGCGAGTATAGTAAATATCTACATTAGTACAAATTATATAGTAATTCTTTCCATTAAATGTTTTTGTAAATTACTACTATACTATTGAAATACACTAATAATCTTTTCACATTTATCTATTAATAAAAGGCTTTTGTATCAAACTGTTCATAAGTTAATCAGATATAAATGTGCCTAGAATAATATATCTTAACATTTTACTTTCGTCGTTAATAAGTATGGTGAAGGTAAACTTGGTGAGGAAACCAACGAAGTGTTACTAACAGGAGGGGAAACGTCGTCTTGAAGTTTCTTAACGTATGTTCGTTTGTTCTGTGTTTTGCGAACATATTTTGAATTAAGTCCGAATACGACATTCCTTAAGTTTATGGTGAGAAAATATATTTTTTTAGCCTAATTCGCCAAAATGAGACAATACAAAATATTTCTTAATATTTTGTAGATTAAAGGGCATGAATGAAAATATTGGTAAATGTAAATAAAATTCGAGACATTTGCCAGGATCGCACAAAGGGGATCAATAGTTACCTCCTACCCCAAAGATAAAGAATGGTCAGTATACGTATTCATGTATGCTAATTCAAAATCTATTGCCCAGGTTTTCATATGTAGCAAATTCATCCACTAACGATAGTAAAAAGTATAATTAATGCACTTGAAAAAAATATTTGATACTTAATAATAATGAGTATATTAGACGCTGCTTCGATGGATTAGAAATTTGTTATTTCTTCTTAAATAAGCAGCCTATATTTTTTTACATATCTTACAGATCTTTCAAATAACGTAATCCTACAAAAAAACACGTAGAACCTATCGTTGAGTGGGCTAAATTTGGAGCCAGTATACTAGTCAGTAATCACATTTAATTTTAAACATTCGTAAAGTAGCAGTAGTTTACTACAGCTGAAACAATAAACAGACTTCCGAGTTCATGTGCGATTGATGTTTGCTCTCACGTTTAGAGACAATGTTAATATTTCATTTCTTAAAGTTATCACTACATATTGATCAAACAGCAATATTAATGAGGTTACTTTGTTTCAAATAGTAATCTTTTATTTCCATTAATTCTAAATAAGTTAATTGACTAAAAGCTTGGAAACGAAAACTGCAAACTAAATTATGGATGATGAGCCAATGTTGTAAAATATATTATATGAAAAAGTAACAAGTTTGCCGTGTAGTGCCGGCTTAGAATGTCGCTACCCCTTTCTACCCACGGGTGTCGTAAGAGGCTACCAAGGGTATTGGGGCTTTTTATTGAATTTTTGGGCGATGCGGTTGGAGACCCATCACCAAAAACCTTTATTTTACCGCCTTTACTTCACTCTACTTCCAAAAGTGGCTGAGGAATTTATAATTCCTTGGCTCTGGCTACCCCTTCTAGGGAATTATAGCCGTGAGTATATGTATGTATGTATGTGTATGTAACAAGTTTGTAATAAGGGAATGAATGAAGAAGTTGAAAGATTGCCTCATATGAATATGAATATGCATAACATTACCCAATTAGCATTTAAAAAGACTTTTACATTTTTATCCGCGTCACATGTGAGCTACTCAAACAAACGGGGTATTTTGTCTAAAACCGAGGCATTTAACAATACTTTTATATTGTAATGTCACGAGTATTAAAATAGTTACAGGATGGTAATTTTGAGTCTAACATCGTCACCTTGCAAAAGAGCTTTCGCGTGCAATACGTCTATAACGGACTTAGAACTTCAACTATGTCCCGTAGCAATAAACATCGAGTTTTATTAGAACATTCTGTTTCTCAGCAGCGTTTCCACTTCTACAAAGAAAATGATTGCAATGATTTGTTTCCTTTCATGTTGTTCGCTACTTTAAGGCTACATTTACATTTAAGGATAAAGTAGAGTAAAAAAGTGAACATTGCTCGGAATAAAACCACGACAATATTCCCATGAAATTTTGATGCTTCAGTTTCGTAGCTTTCTTCGCCATTATATCATTTTAAATAGAGATTGGGTGTTAAAAAAGGTCATCACTTTTTAAACATGAGAATATATATGAATGTATACCCCAAGTTCGATCTATGGCGTGACGTAAGTAAGTCCGAATAAATAAATACAGTTTTTATCCTATACCTATAAGCTTTTCATTTAATTAAATATTGTAATACTCGCATAGTGGGCTTACTTAGACAAACCGTGCGCTAAATATTAACAGTTAGCTTACTGTGTGCTCACTGTTAATCGGGAAGGGCGCTAGACAGGCTGTCAAAAAGTTTAATCTGTTTCAATATATTGAATGTAGCGCTTTACTGCTGATAAAATTAGCCAGGATGTTCAATTGGAAATGAATTGTGTCTTTGGGTACTGATTCATTACAATATTACATTACACATAACATCATTTGTTATCATAGTAGCTGTATATTGGCTGAATGGATTTCGTTAATTAATATTTAGTATGGAGATAAAAAATAATTTGGTTTATAAATAAAAAAGTACATACATATACTCACGCCATTAGTTCCCATTGGGGTAGGCAGAGACTATTGATCGCCACTTCGCACGATCCTGACAAACCTCTCTAGCTTCGTTTACATCCATCAATCTTTTCATACATGCTCTTTTATTCTTCATACTTCGGACGCCAGCCTTTTTGAGCACACTCTCAATTTGGTCCAAGTGTGTTCTCCGTGGTCGTCCTCTACTAAAATTACCATCCACACTAGCTCTATAGATCCCTTTTACCAATTTTCTATCATCCATCCTCTCTATGTGCCCAAACCATCTCAACATTCCTTTTTCTATCTTTCTTACAATATCATCTTTCACACCACACTTTTCACGAATCACATCATTCCTCACATGATCACATAACCTAACATTACAAACTTTTCTGAGGGACCTCATTTCTACTGCATTCACTCTGCTTTCATGCTTCTTCTGCCACACCCAACATTCACTGCCATACATAAGCGTAGGAACAAGAACGGCATCATGCACAGCCATTCGGGCCACCGATTGACTAGACATTAGGCTATCCAATGCTCCATTAATCGCATTACCCTTTTTCACTCTTCTCTCAATATCTTCATCACATTTTCCATCCCTTGTAAACAAACTTCCCAGATATACAAACTCCTTCACCTGTTCCACATCCTTACCATCAATCGCAATCACGCATTCTATCACATCTTCCTGTCTCTCAAAAACTAAATAAAAAAGTATGTTTATTTATTATCGATAGTATCATGGGATATTTGGGGATAGAATGTCTACCATTCTATTAAAAACAAGTTAGTAAAGATTTTACGTAGACTGATTGAAATTTACATTTGAATTATATATATATATATATATATATATAATTATTATATATCACCTAAAGGTACTTTTGTAATGTAAACTGTTGTTATTTTGGTTATTGCTGGTGTAAAATAAATATTTTCATTTTCATTTTCAATTTAATATTGAATGTATTTCATACACAAAACCAAATTAATTCCATTATCTCCTCTTGGTTAGACAAGACACAGACAGTCTTTAACAAAAACATACTACATTTCTTAAACCTCACACCTTTTTACAACAATTTCGATTTATTAGAAGCAACACGGTACACGAGCCAATGTTGCACATGGCAATCAAATATGTCAGTGAATACAATTACTATTGGGTAATGGCAAATGCAGTGCGTGTGATGCGGTGGTGCAAAGGCGCGGCGTGGGTCCACCCATCGCTTGCCACAACAAATAATTCATAGTGGCCGACTCTTAATGGCCTTTTAGCTGCCGTCTAACTTTCAAATGTAGTTAACGGTTGAACGCGGTCACAAACTGTTGCTATTAAACTAGCTCCTACCATTATTCAATTATTCAATGCCTAAACACGACGATTTTTCGTGGGTCAATGATCTTCCTCGTGTGTAAAAAGTATACGTGAATTATTACACCATTTCTTTCTGTGGGTTTCGTTCGAAACGTGTAAGCTATTGGGGCGTCTTAGGTGATTTTTGGAAGATTTGTCTAGATGCCTATCATCGAATATCCTTTCTTTTGGTATCTTTTCCCTATTAGCATCAAGAATGACAGTTTTTTTAAATTCTGTAGCTCTGGCTACTCCAGTTTTGGGTTAATAGCCGTGAGTATATGTATGCTTATAATAATAAGTGTAACAAATACTTTAAAACAAGAGACTTTATTCTTAGAATGTTTATTTTATTAAAACACTGAATTTTATTTATTTTTGCTCTTAGAGAATACCGACTTTATTTTAGAAAACCGCTTGAGATTATAGCTTAAGGCATTTTGAAAAAATATACTAACTAAAAGGTCTGCTAGACATGAAATAGTGTCACTGCCCTATATATAAGGAAACTTACACTTCACAACAGCTCAGTATGATATATCTATTCAAGAACTATAAAATTCTAAATGTATATAAAACATATTAATTTATCAATAATCGCCACTGGATGTTTCATGCACAAAAATTCTAATTATGTATCTAAAACATGTCGATATAAAGATACGTCTAACCAAATTCATGCACCAAAATGGTTTGTTCCAATGTTTACGATATATTTAACTTGATTAAGCATAATAGAGCGCGCTCCCGACACATACTCGTTTAAGTCCAATCTAAGTTATGAACGAGGACGAAGTTTACATGTGAATAAATTATTATCATGCATTTGGCAGCGACGCGGGCAACGGAGTCGCGAGCCGAGGCACTGTATTGTACTGCCTAAGTCTACTGTACGTCAATGTGTAAGCTGGTTTACTATTTATAGTTCTTAAGGTTGCCTAGTCAAAAATCACAAAAGCATCTGAATAAAAGCTCGAGACATTTTATTTGGAAATAATCATATTTTTTTCACTCATACTGGAGTCATTTAATTATACGTGTGTGTTATTTTGTGTGTCCTATATAAGTAGGTTCTCTTGAACGAATGTATCTCTGATGCAAACTAAATTTCTGTGCGCTATCCTTTATTTTCCTATTAGATTAGTTCTTCCGATTTAAAATGCTGTGCTGCTACGAACAATTTGTAAAAATGCTACGGCGTAGACATCTCGTAGACCCATACCAAGTGAAACAACGTTAGTGCCTTATATAAAAAAGGGCATACTTTCATAATCATTCAGGAGTCATTATAAATGTTAATGAATTCTACAGCTCATGTAAAAATATTGTAAAATATTTCTTATAATTATATATAAGCACATTACGTTTATATTTGTAAAAAATAATGCGTGTGCTGTAGTTTTCTCACACTTAAACAATTTTTAGATTAAATAATATTCATAATTGAGATATTTGTTGCTCTTGAAATATTTTATAAAAAAATACTCACTTCAGTAATTATACAAATTACACACATTATTAATTACGTAGCATTTTTACAAATTGTTCGTAGCAGCAACTTATACTTATACTACTTATATACTAGAGTACTTATACTGATAAGTACTCGTCAAACTGTATTTATAACAGTCAAAAATAAAACTTTTTTATTGTTAACGTTATGGGTAAGCTTAATTGCTAAGCTTAGGCAAAATATTGAAATTCAACATCGATACAAGACATAATACTAAATCATCTCAAACCTTTTAAGACAACTTAGTTTTTGTATTATTCCAATCCCGTTTAATGCTATTCCACGTCAATCTCCAATGAAATTCAGATTGCAACACAATAGGCCATAAACTAGTTATAGTATTGGAGGCATTGCATGGTAATTCAGTAGTTCGGATTAGAGCGAGGGGCTGGCAATATCATCTGACTGCGAGTACATCGACAGTGGTTGTTCTAATTGGGTTGCAACCGCAAATAATTAACATAAACTGCTTACACTTCGAGATTACGATGCTCCAAATACACATACTAGACAATTGGAGAGGCTTGTATACTATTGATGTTTTTAATTGATTACTGTTTAACTTTAATCACACTTTATTTTTACTATCTTTTCATATTATTGCCGGCTTCGAATAACACTACCCCATTTCTACCCGTGGGTGATCGTAATAGGTGACTAAGGGTGTAGGGGCTTTTTAAGTAATATTTGGGCGATGTGGTGGGAGACCGACGGGTCTCCCACCACATCGTTTGTTTTTGGTGACGACCAAAAACATTTATTATTACCATCTTTTCCCCAATCAACTTCCAAAAGTGGTTGATGAATTTCTCATTCCAAAGCTCTGGCTACCCCGTTAAGGTATTTATAGCCGTGAGTATATGTATGTATGTATCTTTTCAAAGTAACTTCCAAAAGAGGGCCAGGCTTCGTTCACCTGGCTACCACTCTTTTCGATTGGGATCCTTGAGTATATTTTTATGTATTTAGAGAACTATTAAATAATATATTAATAAAATCAAGTTGTAAATTTAAGTGTGGGTGGGAATATTTTGTCTTGATAATTGTGTGTTTTAAACGTTAAATATTGAAATTATTAATAAGCTAGAATACAAGACGCTTACGTTAATACCAAGAAACTTATAAATATTTGATATGAGTAAAATGATCGTTCGCGGAAAATTGTTCCCTCAGATCGTGTAAGTCTTCTAATATTAAAAACACATCACTCGAGTCGTCCACAGAATCGTCAAAATGTGGCGTACTTATTCGGGCGGGTGAGATATATCCCTCGCCCTTACTGTATTTCAAAAGGCTTGCACGTTATCCATATTAGAAAATAATGTTTGTTATATGTTGTATCGCATGTAATATATTAAATTCTGAACCTCTGGTTACCCTTATTTGGGATTTATAGCCCTAAGTCTATAGTATTATGCATGTATGTATGTTTTCAAAATTATATGAACTCGTGAATGCGTGTATTAAGTAGGTAGATGACCAGCCAGCGCAGACAAAGTGAATGATAAACGGCTGATCGCGATATCGAGCCGCGGCCGGCCCGTCCCGTAATGGTCCAACTTCCACTAAGCCGGGGAAGCCGGGAAGCCGCGAGACGTGTGAGGAATGCGCACCGTCCGCTCCTCTTATTACATACGTGATTTTTATTTATATCATATTCATTCGTCTGCACTGCAAACGGACGAAAGGATTTCGTTTGGATCGAATGCTGCTTCAAACGTGCCGACGACGACAAGACTTCAAATCAAATAAAAACCTTAAAACGTCGCCGATTCAATATCTACACAAATCCAACACGACGCGGCACAACTTTTGAAGGCGTTGGGAAATAAATTTCGTATAAAAAAAGTTCACAAACGTCCCGAGGCAACAGCTTCCAAGTTTTCTACGTAAGCATTATTTCTCATATACTAAAACATTACAGATAAACCAACGCTTAAAACAAAATCGCTGTAAGCACTTTGTTCAAATTGAATTTTAACTAGGTAGTGGAAGTTGCTGAATACTTAATTAAGTCCGTTTCATAAAACTTACGCAGCTATGGCCCTAATTAGAATGCAGGAACATACCTGAAACAATCAGAGGAATCATTAAAACTGTGCATTTCTTCCGCAAGATACATTTCATTGTAATTAAGAAAGGTTTTCATTAAGATTATTTATTGCAGATGTATGAAAATAATGAGAAGGTAGAATTCGGGTCAGCAAGCTAGGGAGCCGGCGGGCAAGGATCAGGCCGGCCCCGCTTCACAGCAGTTTATTATCATTTCTAATACGGTAGATGTTGTCTCCAATTAACCATACAGATTAATGTTAGCCAAAAACGGTCGTAACTTATATTTTAATTCTGACAAAAAAAGCTATTACTAACAATTAAATTCTCAATTACTTTAAATTTATGGGGTAAATTATGTTTTCGTGTGGTGTGAGAGCCTACTAATTTTTTAGCAATTATTTTTTACTTTGCTATTTTACTAAATACTAACAGGAAAATAAAACGGTCACTTTTTATAACAAAGCTATCAATAAAATAACTTATTAAAGTTATCGTATAATGCCTTAACTGTTTTAATAATCAGATAGTCCTTATTTTATAAAGCCGTTTTGAACAGATTTAATAAGAATATCTATGAATCTCTTTTCTTGAACTTGATCTGTATACTATGCCCATAGTGTTATTTATTCCCTGATATTTCAATGACACTCAATTCTCTTTCTATTACATAATAAACAACAAGCAAAATATATAATAAGCAGATATTTATTTGAATTCAAATCCATGTAGGTATGTATGATATGGAGGCATTCTCATTCAGCTCTTTGAATTTCAGAAGAATATCATTTTCCTTTTGTAAATGTCCTTATAAGCGCATGAGGTGAATACATAAGAAGTCGGATTTGGTTCACATTAAGCAGAAAGTTTCACTGTCAAGAATATATTTTCACCCGAATATGAAAAACAAAACACAATACAATTCCAGGTTTATTTTTAAAAAATGATCAGAAAATTTTGGTTGTAATTGCTTACGTATAGTTTACGTGGCAGAAAAAATGATATTTCTTTGATATTCAAATAGTGTTATTCGTTGCATAGTGATGGAGGAGGCCACAAATTCATTCAAACAGCGAAGTATATTAAACAAAACGTAATTTGAATGATGGAAATAAGAGATATAAGAGGGTTTCTTTGAGATGGTAACGACACGTTCCACTGGTCAGCTCGTAGTCAAACAGAGAATCGAATATATTTGCTTGCGAGATACATGAAAACAGATCCTATCTTTTTCAATTTGCCAGAACTTTGACAAATATTCAAACAAGTTCAAGCACTGGGTTTCAGT
>OY755184.1:5242486-5336677 GCA_963576735.1 Bedellia somnulentella | reverse complement strand
ACAGCTTTGAGTAAACAAAATTTCAACAGGTAGAAATTTTCAAGATTTTGTTGACGTTGGCAGAGAGAAGCGGTCATTCTATGGGTTATTTGCCACATAACATAAACAAGATGGTCGTTTCGTGTTGTTTTGTTATGTTTCTATCGGTTCTAAATATAAATAGACAAATTTCAAGGATGGAGTACTATTTGTTGATATAGTAAGTATATAAGTTTCTTTATGAATATGCGAGTGATTATAAATGTGTTGTATATGTTTAATGTGCATTTTTTTAACTTTACAGACCAGTGTATTCGAAACTCAAAACACCATCCCCGATTTAGCCACTATTTGGCTTCATCCCTCCAATGCACAAGTGGATAGACCATGTGGAGTTTTGGACCCTCGTAACTTGAGGCCCATCCGGAGATCAAAGAATCCGGCAAACCGATATTGATCGGATGAGACTTAATAAAATCGTAAGTTTTCATTTCACTTTTTACAAGTCGTAAGTATAGCGTACAAGAAATAAAAAAGAAACAATTCGCAATCAAAATCCTATAGAGAATGCTATATGAATCTAAAAGTAATGATTGATAGTATCTGCCTTCCCCAGTGAGAACTTTTGACGCGATCCTATGTATGTATTGACGATGATATGAAATAAGTAGTTAAACCAAAAATTAAATATTACTCCTCAATCTTATTTTGGAATAGACATAACACTTATACTTACCTATGCCACACCATACCTATACTCATGGCTATAAATCACATTATTTTGTATAAAACAGGGTATATATATCTAGCCAAAACTTCTCAGTTCATTTAATTATGTATTGTTCATGTATGTACAAGTAAAGCTTCATCTAGGCATAGACACCTAAATAAGAACGTTAGGTGACCATGTTGAGCAGTACACATGATCTCTGTACCCCATCGTAAGGTTATGAATGGAGGTGTTATGACTAGATTATACTTAGAATCACCGAAGTAACTAATGCATATTTTCTTTATTTTCAGAACATTGCAGAAAAGGAGTATCATATATATATATATACCCATCTTACTTTGAATGTCCTCTAATAAGACCGAGAAGCTTCTGAATAGTATATAAGTGTTGCAGTTGCAAATTCGTTTGGCGAATTTAGTTTTAGTTAAATAGTGAACTACTATACTGTGTGTAACTGAAATGAGTATGTCTTGATGAATTAAAAACATTTTAGTTAGTCAGTATTGGTAACATATTGTAAGTAAGTGTATCAAATAAGACAAGCATGATACAATAGTCCTTTAAATGCAACTCTTATTATGTGTGAGTTTTTAATAAAGTTTTGTATTATTGCTGTGTAAGTTAAAATGCTACCTCAATTATTTGTATAGCTGTGCGGTTGGGGTTAATATATTTATATAGCTGCATGCACTATTATAATATGGATAAATTTGGCAGTTTGTTTTAAAACATTGCTTTGTATTGTCATTTAATAGACTACTACACTATAACTATGTGTTGCTGTTGAATAATTTTAAGATATTGCTTTGTGTGGATTTTACAAAAGTGGCTTTACTTGTGTTCGACAATAAATATATATAATATAAATAAATGTCTTCTTTTTGTATCCTTGTTTTTTATTTCAAATACCTATTTCCTTATATCATATATATGAACATATTGCCATCAAGTGTATCGCTAAAGCAATATATAGATTGCAACTTGGGGCAATTTTGTTGCCCAGCATAATGCTGATGCTGTGGTAAAATAGCTGTGCCTGCATATATTAATAGAGTTAGAAAATTGCGGCACAATAAAAGAAGGTAAAGTTTACAAGCAACGATTTAATGATTAAATGTGAATCGAAAATTGCTCGATAATAATTATGTAAGAAAGTTCATATACCTGCAATCTGAGGCCAACACAATTGCCCTAACTGCGCCTGCGTAACTTAATAGAGCTTCAAAAAATGCAACAAAATAAAAGAAGGTAGAGTTTTAAAACAAATTTTAATTAATAAAATGAGAATCAATAATTAATCTTCTCTTTGCTTCACCTTGTCTCAAAAAAATTAAATTACGCTGTTGTGGGATGTTAGGTAAACCAATTTCTCTTAAATCAGGGTTCTCCACATCTGCAATCGGAAACCTGAAAAAATGGGGTAAATTGTATTAGTATTCTTGTCTAAGCTGTGAAGCATGTGTATGAATTTTAGTTGGTGTTAATTAATTGTATGTATGTAATTCTTATTATACCTGAAATGCAGCATAATATTGTATATTTAATGTCTTATTGCTGTTTTAACACATTGCCTTGTTTAATTAACTTTTTGTTGTATTGCTTTATGTTACTGTTTTAACACATTGCTTTGGTTAGTTATAATATAATATAATGCTACACTTCTAATGTATGTGATGTGTTGCTTGAAGTAATTGTTAAGCCTTTTGTAAGTAGGTGTTTTGTATGTATATTACATTTTATTACTGTGTATATTGTGTTTATTCAAATAAAGGAATATTATTATTTATATCTTTCTTTCATTTACAAATACCTGCTTGTATTCTAATATGAAATACCCCTTTTCATCTTGTAGCCAAACGTATTACACATAGTGTATAATCTTAAACCTTATTTTAAACATTAAACAAAATATACAGACATACCTATACTGTAAACAAATATAGTACAATAGCACTTATGCAGTTCTTCTCATGAAATGCATATGGGGCTTTAGGTTATCTCTGTTTCTATCTTAACCAATTAACTTAAAAAAATGGTTTAAGAATACTCAATTCCAATGTTCAATTCATTGTCGGGAAGCAAAAATGGATTTGAAGCATCACGAATGCTACGCCTTTGCATTTTACGCCCGGCTCGTCTCGCCAACAGGAAATTATAATAAGGAACTGCCATTCTTGAACAAAAATAACATTTAACCCACTTGCAAAACTGTTATGATGCTATCAATTGTATAAATAACAAGAAAGACGACAATACTTACTCGTAAACAAATACTACACAATACACTTACGAATTTAAAACTAATAGAACGAAATATCAAACAGAAATATTTGGTTTTGCACACCAAACGAAAGCAAAATAATGATAACTTGAATAAAATATTTCGATAATATTCCTTGTCGTTACCTCAATCCGACCAAGACAATAGTCGTCGACACTTCCCTTCAACCAAACGTCAAAAGAAGAGATATCCCGTCCTTATTGTGACACTGTGTTAGCAAAAGAAGAGGCTTGTCGTTACCCACGTCGAGAAAACACGAAACCGTTCGGTCAGTGACGTCACACGCCCTTGAACGTACGCTTATTTTACATGCTGTGCTAGCGACGGTCGAGAAACGAATCTTCTCTTCGGGTGCATCGACAAAACCGTCTTTCTCGTGCGCCCCGACGTGTTTCATTACTTATCGTACTAGCACCGCAGGTGCACTGGACAATTAAGTGGTGACTTTGAACACTTAGTGACATTAATATCATATGGTCTTAAAAAGTATAAGTACCCTCTGCAATTAATATGGGGTTCATCAGATCAGTGTCAACATTTGAGGTTGTTTTTTTAAGTTATTTGTAAGTTATCTTGTAACAAGAGATGAACTGCACATAGCTAAGTGATTTCAAACTTGAAGTGTAGTTTAAACAAAGAACAAAAGTGAATGTCTTTTGAATGAATTAGAGCTCTCAAGCATGGTATGGTATATACTTTACTAAAATCCCCTACTGACTACTTTGAAGTAACTTAATAATTTAAATTATGTCGATTGTACGAAAGTTGCTGGGAAATAGAATGTATGTGCAAAAGTATACAATTATAAAAAAGATAGTTACTCTTACTTAATGATGCCTGAACGGTCGCATAAATAATTCTACTACTAAATATTCAATTACTGTTGGCACTTCCATTTACTCCAGTATGTCCGGCAAATATTAGGATAAGGGCGAACTCGACACCTATGGGAATGTTGTTTTTGTTTTGCTGAAAGATAAGAATTATGAGTCGGCTCACCATATGAATTTAGAATGTTAAAAGTTCACCCCTATTTATAAACTCTCTTTCTCGTTTTATCGCATTTAATATTTATATATGAATATCACTTCTGAAGGTATGAGATATCCCAATGAAATCCCTCCTTTCGATTAAATATTTTTTACTCCGGTCCATCCCATCCCATTTTCTAGCACACTTGAATTGACATTGGCGAAATTGTGGTCGCAAAACTAAACTACATTTGACGCACCGCTAAAAAATAAGTTAAAATTTTACATTATAACTCCCGCGAGTTAACATGACACCTGGCTCGACAAACAACCCTCCCCCCGCTATCCCGCGCAGCGCCCCGCTCTCGCCAGTAGCGTTAGCATCTCTGGACGTGCGCAAAATGTGTCACTTCAGTGAAAAGAAATATATATATATTAATTGGGGGTACTGAAGTATATCTTTCATTTAGTTTACTAGTTCATTTAGTTCAGTTCACAAAGAGTCGAAGAGTCACTGAAGCGAGATATCTGAACTATTAGTATGTGAAGTATGATATTGATGAATTGATAAGATTCCATTCAAAAACTACAATAACGATAATAATACATACAATATTTAGAATTTCTTTAAAATTGATATTTATTAATAAGTAGCCTTGTCTATCAACCGAAATGAATAAAAAATGCTATTAAGTTCTAAAATAACATATGGGTCAAAATCAAAAGGCCAAGTTTTTTTTGAAAAAAAAAAGAATCGTGTAAATATTTTTTCTTAAATTTTTATTGTTTGAAAGACATAAAAACATTCAGAAAATGAGATCAGAACAGATGAACACATGAAAAATTGTTGCCGAACTTGCCTCCAAGTGGCATAGTTGTGATTGATAATGCTCCGTACCACTCAACGCAATCCGAAAAAATTCCGTGCCAGTCATCATTGAAGAGTGACATGCAAAGCTGGTTAACAAATAATAATGTAAGTTATGCTGCAAATATGACAAAACCAGAGCTATATCAAATTATAAGATTAAATAAGCCGGAAAAAAATATGTGGTAGAGCACGGCCACGAGGTCGTACGTCTGCCACCCTACCACTGTGATCTTAATCCGATCGAATATATCTGGAATTTGATCAAACAAAGGGTGGCAGACAAAAATATCGATCAGTCAGAGAAACACATTGAAAAATTAACTAAAGAAGCGATTGTTTCCATAATTGCTGCTGACTGGAAAAAGAAGGTAAACCATGTACAGAGACTTGAAAAAGAATATTTGGTGCAAGATCGACTGCAGGAAACAAGAGAAAGGGAGTTTATTATTTCACTTGGGGGTGAAGAAAGCTCCGACAGTGAAGCGAGCGAGGGAGAAGAAAGTGACACTTCTATTATGTCGGGTATTGAAGAAATGAGTGATGTTGATGAGTCTTCTCTTCGTGATCTTGAAATAAATTAGATGTTTGTTTAATTTCTATCAGAAGTTAATTATTCTAGCTGTGTATATTATGTTAGCTGTGTACTGTTGGCTTAGAATAACACTACCCCATTTCTGCCGGTGGGTGTAAGTAAGAGGCGACTAACGGTATTGGGGCTTTTTGGGCGATGCGGTTGGAGACCTATCACCAACAACTTTTATTTCACCATCTTTTCCCCACTCAACTTGCCAAAAGTGGCTGAGGAATTTCTAGTTCCTTAGCTCTGGCTACCCCTTCTAGGGATTTATAGCTGTGAGTATATGCATATAATTATACTATTTATTTAACGTATTTTGATAAGTTATTACGATAGATGTAATTTGATAACTATTAATCACAAATAAATATATACAGAGTATAAAGTAATCAGTGCTACAGCCAAAGGCTTTGTACCCATTGCGAAGGCAATGTACCCAACATCCTGAACAATATCTGATATATAAATAAATTTGCAACTCAATAAAAAAATAATTGTACCCCATTTAAAAAAGGTCAGCTGACTTTTATGCACTCAGTACTTTCAACAAACGTCAATCGAGCCAGGTGTCATGTTAACTCGCGGGAGTTATACATGTTTGTATTGTTTTAGTAAAGTAAAACAAACTAAATAAAATAGTATTCGTAAATGATTAGATACCAGGTGTTTAGTTATAATTATAAAATAACTCCAAAGATTTTTCTTTAGACTTTTCCGTAGTTAGTCAGACAGTAAAACCGTACTTCAAGTTGTGATTAAGTTTGTTTTGTTGGCAAGTTAATTACTTTGGTAAAATGACCCTAACGCAGTTCAGTAAAGATGCATGGACAGAAGTATACAATAGAATCATTGGTGCTGTTGTTTTCCTTGACGACTCCTGCGCCGAATGTCTTCACTGGGATGGAGGATATTTTAAACTAAAAGACATTGGAGCTGATGCTGTTAAAAGTTTATCACCATTTGAGGTAATATTTAAAAACTTAAGGCAAAAATACAGAAGCACTAACATAATTCACACTCAACCAAATTTTCATAAATTTCAGTTTGCAAAACCTAATCAAAAGAAAGCTGTTTTTCTAACTCAAGCAACATCTGTCCAATTGCAAACAGTGAGAGAAATAATTAAAAATAGTCAGTTTACCCATTGCATCCTTGTGTCCACTGTTGATTTGGATATACTGTACCTGGAACTGAATGATGGACAAGATGTGAGTGATGTCATAAAAGCTGGGAAAGCCCATGCCGAAGCAACCAAGCAGTTAGAAGGAATGTTGTCAGATTGGATTGATAAAAAGGTAAATCTATACACATAATAAAAATTGATCACCAAATGTGTTGCTAAGCACAAAACCCAAAAACTGCTAGATTAATTACACTTATTATTTTTGTAAACTGTTACTTAAAATTTGGGGAAGGTTCTTAGCTATTTATAAAATATATATATATATAAAATAAATATATAAATAAATAAAAATATATATATGTATATATAATATATATAAAATTGGATAAGTTGTGAGGATAATATTAGAGACATAATTTTTCTCATCACATGGTAGGGACTGTCAGTGGGTTAGCTAAATATGTCAATTTGTATACGTCCATTAAGTGAATGTTAATAAATTATTGTGTACAAAAATTTGTTGGGTCATCTAGTTTAATATAAAAATCAACATAATCATACTCTATTTCAACCTAGTCATTAGGTTTGAGCACCTCTATGGAGAACTATGTTAACCCTTAGTTATAAAAAGAACCACCTCCGTCTTTGTTTCATAATGGAGATACATTTTTGGGAATGAGATGAATTCGGTATGCAAAGTTTTACTAAAGTGATGCTGATTACAAAACCATTTCGAGATATTATGGTTATAAACAATATTTTCTTGAAAGTATATCAATTGAAGCTAAGATGACTGTTATTTTATCAAAAAACTGTAACAGTGTTTGACCTTCAATGTTGTTTCAAAGACATACGGTTTTGCAGTTTATTAATAAAATATCGAAAATCATAGGTTTGTTTAGTATAATATCGTAATAATTTCATTTGACATCACAATTTCGTGATATGTTTTGCAATCAGCAACATTTTTATAAAACATTTCGCTACAATTGCATGTCGCTACGTGATTTTATCGATCGATGACGTCATTAGGTACAAAAGTTGAACAATGTTTAAAAAATCATAACTTTACAATTACTCATTTTAAATGGAAAATATTCAAATTAGTCTTTTCTTTTCGTGTTTACTATCGAATAAAAATATTTAATAAATACCAAAAAAAAACTTTGCATACCGAATTGCGCACATATAAGCCTAGTGTAGTAGTGCATGTCATACTTAACCCTTACTTACCCACAGACAGCTTTTTGATACATTTTACTATAGCAAGTGACCCACACAGCCTTTCTGTACAATTAGGAAACTTGGGATAAAAAATATAAAAAGACTTAGAATTTATGAGCTTTTCAAAATGTTCTATATGCAATAAGTGATCATTGTCAATTTTCAATTGTTTTCTATGGCATCTGGAGAAAGTGTACTGTCGGGCATATGGTGTCCATCATGGCGGCCAACGTGTTAATAATAATAATACCTAATTGATTTGTCTTCATTTATGGAAACCAAGTAATTTTGTTCCTCCACTAACCATGAAATCTTTGTTACTATGCAATAAAGAAGCTAGACATGCACAAAACAGTACTCTATGAAGTAATATCATATGGCATGACTATTGGAACCATGTACTATGGCATTATAAAGAGAAAGAAAGAAAAAGAGAGACAGTCACAGTAAGCAGTACTTGACCGATAAACATGACCCGACCTGAGATCTATAACTCATTATATTATGCCAACTAGTGTAGTTTATGAAAATGTCATGTTTTTCAGGAACGGTCTTGTTGAGTGCTGTGTTGTATATGTACAGATTTTTCAGTTTTACCGTATGATGATGCAATGAAATTAAATGAAAATTAAGTTATTACAAAGAAATCAAGACTTTATTAAAGATAGGACTTATTGTAATTGAAAAATTTGCACTGTTGAGTTCCTTTCGTACTTAATCCCTACAAAAGCAATATTAAAGTATTACTACACTAAGGACTACATTACTTGGTAAAAGCATGCATTGCATGGCGCCATATTGCAGCACGTGACATGTCGGGCTCACGTCTTGTTTAGTGTCCTGCAACATGCCAAACTATATCGCGTTATGCCTACTGTTACAATATGCGGTCGAGCCATATTATGCGTTATATATTACGAACAATACTTCCACATGCCTACAAGAAACAAGAACAGCGCAAAAATTTTCAACTATTGAGTAACAAATAATTAACTTTTTCAAATAGTTACTATTTCTTCCGGTGGGTGTACGTAAGAGGCGACTAACGGTATTGGGGCTTTTTAAGGGATTTTTGGGCGATGCGGTTGGAGACCCATCACCAACAACCTTTATTGTACCATTTTTTCTTACTCAACTTCCAAAAGTGGCTGAGAAATTTCTAATTTTTCAGCTCTGGCTACACCTTTTAGGGATTTATAGCCGTGAGTATATGTATGTATGTATGTATGTATGAGTAACAACTGAAGTAAATATCTGATATTAGTAACATTTAAATGAGAGTTTAAAGAAAATAATAGAATCTACATTTTAGATCATACTCTTGCAACCTACTTTAATGAGATTATGTCATTTTTTATTTTATTTTTCAGCCATCAGCAGTAGAAGTTCTTCACATACCTTTGACCACCATAAATCCATCTAATGTGATATTCCTTATGCCACCATTTTCTAATACGTATCCTTCATTTGGTGGAAAACTTATGCCAGATTCGCCTAATGACCTAGACCTACACAGTATGAGTAAGGAGGAAAGAGCTCAAGTACGTCGGCTTGCAAGTGCATTCAATAGCATGTTTCAGACCTTGGACTTTAGAGAAGATATTTATTATTTGGGAAATTACAGTTCTCTTGTTGCAGGTGTTCTAGAGAACTCACCTGTTTGCTTGGCTAGACGAAAGGTATAGTTATTAATTTAAATTAATCATGTAGCAATAATGTGGTGTGAGTTATATGTCAGCAGAAACACTTAAATACTCTTAAAGCAGTAGATTAGGCACTTGGTCTTCATAACACCAAAGTAAATTTCTTGTGAACTAATACTCCAATGTTCCAATTGATTATAGAGGCAGAGGTTGGATTAAATATCAGTTTGCGTTTCACCATTATACTCTATGTATTAATAATTGAGTGGTTACTATTTAAGCCACTTAAAGTGTTAAAAATTTGATCCCATTCCTCCTGCATTTGGCTGTTTGTCTAATCAGTCTTTGCATACAACTAAATACCCTAATCTAATCAGTATGAGCAGTTGCTCATCAGCTTATCACTGGCTAACTAGTATAGCTTTGTTTTTGGTGCATAAAGTGGACAAACAGGGAGCTACACTGACCACTGAAATTAACAACATATCAAATTAATTTTAAAACAATTATTATCATAATTTAAACATATTATCCTAAATAAGGGTAGCCAGAGCTTCACAAATAGAAATTCATTAGCCGCTTTTAGAAGTTGAGTGGGGAAAATATTGTAAAATAAATGTCTCCAACCACATTTCAAAACAATCACTTATAATTGCCCAATACCCTAAATCGCCTCTTACAAACACCCACACAAAGAAATGGGGTAGTGCTATTCTAAGCCGACACTAGACAGATCTATCTAATTTTGTTCTGTTCAATGTGTGACGAATGTTGTTTAAGCTAAGAGTAAGAAACTATTAAAAAGCTTGACCTGTTATGTTGTACAAAAAAAAAACATTGTAATCTGTAACTTGTTTCAACTATAGTCTAGTAGCTAATCTCCTAAATACTACTTATTATTTTAATGCCTTGCTTTTTAAATATCTTAAAAAACCATTACCTTAACTAATTATCCTGGTAGTTGAATTGCTTAACAATACTCTTCCAAGCGAATACTTGATGTAATAATATAAAGACGAGATCCAGTTTATTAATCACCGAAAACTAATAATCTTAATCATCATATTTTCAGAAATGTAAGAAGCATGTATCCCTTATTCTGCTGGATCGCACACTGGACCTATGTGGAGTCACAAGTCACTCAATGGAGTCAATATTAGACAAAGTAATGACTGTGTTGCCTCGGTTCCCCGGACACACTACAGATGTCGCTGTTGATATGTCCCCGCTTTGTGAGGCTAATGTGTAAGTGAGGCTATATTCTAGTGCTTTCCTGATGAATGTATGATTAGCTTTATTTAAATCGGCATGTTATAGCAGTAGAAATTTTGGCTCACAATACGGAGGTCTAGGGTTCAATTCCAGTTTATTTACAGATTCGATTAGTAAGATTTAACCCAAATTAGGATGATATTGCAGTCTTGAGTCACCTGGTAATTCAAAACTTAAGATGATCCTGCATTGTCAGTACAACTATTTGACAAAGTAATGACTGTTGCCTCGGCTCCCCGGCCACACTACGGATGTAGATGTAGATATGTAACCGCTTTGCGAGGCTAATGAGTAAAGGGCCTGCCACACGCACATGCTTGACCTCAGTTTTGCTTGCGCATGCCGGCTATTATATTGAACATTGAGCGAGTAGTTGGTAAAACTGTTTCATGCATTTGCATGCGTAAGCCCTGGAGCTTGGCTTGATAATTTTATGACATGTTTGGAATTCTAGTATGCACAATCATACTTGTACAAACTTGTTTGCGCGTGTAGTTGGGCGTTCAGTGTTCAAGCCGCCCAACGTGAAAAAAACAGATTTACGAGCATACGGTAGAAAATTTATTACTCTAATCTCATCATATCTATCATCATCAACATAAAGATTATTCTGACAGAAATAAAAAGAATGATGCGTATGAAAAAAATATAAATAAATCAAAATGTTGTATTGTGGTGAAAAGTGTTGCTAAATAAATTTAGCATTTCCTTTTTTTCACTAGCAAACGATTGAAAATGAATAGCAAGCAAATAATTCTTCATTGTGAAACATTGTGTTCACACCAACGATATCGGCAAGATTGTGGCATGTGCAAACTAGTTTGTGCCGTGTGGTAGCCACTTTAGTGAGGCTATATTCTAGTAATTTCCTGATGAATATAAGATTTAAAATGTTTAAATCTCCATATTATGAGTGATAAGATTATTGAACATAGTTTAAGAGATAAGACCGCCAATTGGCCTAGACCTCGTTTTTAAAACATACCCCTTTTATACGAGGGGCATGCCAAAAGAAACTAGATACTCAAAAATTATAAATTTTATTCTTTATTACAATTATCGATTAATGTATGTGAGTGTAACTGTGCTTTTCTTTGTATGTAGCAATGAATAAATGTTTTCTTTCTTTCTTTCTTTATCTTTTCAAAGTATTCACCCTGACACGTATACACTTTTCCATACGTCTGAACCAATTAGAAAATACCTGTGACCACTCTTCTTTAGATACCTCAGACATCTCGAAATTATAGGCAACCAGCGCATTTTCTTTGCTTTCAAACCTCTTCCCCTTTAGTTTTTCTTTGATTTTTGGAAACAAGTAAAAGTCACAAGGCGCTAGGTCAGGGGAATATGGCGGGTGAGGGAGAATTGACACATTTTTCGAGTTGAAAAAGTCTAGTGTTCTGGCAGCCGTGCCACATTGTCGTGGTGCCAGAGAAGGTACCGGATTCCTGACTTCGGTCGCTTGTCACACCAAGCTGATACTACTGTTGGAGCACAAACTGTCACATACCATTCGGAGTTCACCGTTCTTTCATTCTCTAGCACAACAGTAGCAATATGACCCGTTTTGCAGAAAAGCGAGGCGAATTTATCTATCGTTAATAGGCACCAATCCACCCGACGGTCTTTCTGCTCATCGGTAAGTTTGTGCGGCACCCATCTCGAATAACGTTTACGGAGAGAAAGGTGGTCGTGAATTATGGTTTGCATTGCTGCTGATCCAATTCCTAGTTTCGCTCTAGCTCTACATATGTAATTAGTCGGTTTTCGCGAATAAGTTTTTCGACTGCACGAACGTTTTCTTGTGTGACCGCGGTTGGCGGCCGTCCTGTCTTCGCTTCATCTTCGAGACATCCCCGTCCTCTTTTAAATTCAGCAAACCAATTGAATACTGTTGCTCGGGAACAAGCAGACTCACCAAAAGTAGTAGCCAAAAGTTCAAAACATTCTTGAGGCTTTAAACCTTTTTTAAAGTCATAATAAACCATAGCGCGAAAATCACGTCGACTGAGCTCCATTGTTGTAAGTGGATTCCCGCCAGAAAAAATGATGCTCAATCAAATAAAAAATTAATAAAAGAAGTGTGTTCTGTATTAAAATATGTCAATAAAAAACCAGCCTATAAGATGGTGTATAGCTTGCCAGTGTCAATTAAATGAGAAAAGAGTATCTAACTTCTTTTGGCATGCCCCTCGTATTTTAAATTGATAAAACATCAAATTAAAAACTTTGCCTATGGAATGCTTATCTAAAATATTGTTATTTTCAAAATAATTAATACATAAAAGTGTCGTACCTAGATCAAACTGAGAAAGTATAGTGAGGTTCTTAGTCTCAGCTGAAATAAAAAAAAACATCTTGTGATTTGACCATATGTTTTTTTTTAATTTTAGCTTAGGCTAAGATGTCTTCTATGAATTTAAAACATAAAAAAGTATGTTTTAAAAACGAAGTCTAGGCCAATCGTACTGTCTTCCAATGTGCTGTAAAAAGTTTTCTGTTATATAATACTTTGTATATTATACTTATTCTATAGCAGTAAAATGTTTGGTTGAAAATCCGCATCCCTAATTCGATTGTGGTTTACTTATTAGATTAGTGAGAATAAACCCTGTTGTGTAGGAAAATGAAGGCGTTTTCATTTCAAAAATGAAGATAAATCTGCGCTTGCAGGCAAGATAAGTATCATGGTAGCAGTCATTAGTCTTTCAACTCGCATAAAGCCAGCATTGTGGAATATGACCAAATCAATCTATTCAGGACAGATGTAAGAACCGCGGTGGATCAATACCCCTTTTGTTTGTGGTCTTTCTCAATGTAGGAAGTAACTAACTATGGGTGCAATGCAGTAATTTTGTCTTATTATCTATAGTATTGATTTTATACACAAAGAAAAAGAAGGCCTTACAATTCACTCCAGTGGCATAAGCTAAATCCCAGATAGAATATAGAAAGCAGATAGAAAGATACTTATTACAATTAGTGATGTAACGAATATTCGTATTTGCATTCGCATTCGCGAATATTCGCCTGATTTTCTATATTCGCATTCGCATTCGTGAATATCTTTTGAATAAACTGCGAATATGAAATTGGAAAAACATAGAATGTTATGACAATATTAGGTAAATTTAAATGAAACAAAATAGTATTAATACTTATAATATTTTTTTTTTGATTGTAAAACGTTCGAACTTAACATCTTCTTCTTTTTAGAATTTACTTTTTTTGTGTTTATAAATCACAGTTCTTATGACATTACAAGACAAATAGTACTGTGTTCATGTTTAGGCAGTCTTATTAAGTAGGTACATAAAGTAGTGCTTTGATCAGTCTTCGTCTTGCCTACACATACACATACTTTGATAATTATTTAAACTTAAAAGTAAACCGTGATAGCCCAGTGGGTAGAACACTCGGTTATCGTGCAAACGACTAGTGTTCAAATCCTGGGTCGGGCCTACACCAATTTGTCTTTTCTAAAGACATATGTGTGGTTAATTTATCATGGTTGTTAACGGTGAGGGAAAACATCGTGAGGAAATCCACATGGCTGAGTTGTACTTAGTCATGTGACAGTGTATTCGTACAAAAACGGCGATAGGCCTGCCTCCTATCACGTGAGTACACTGTCCATGCAAAACGTGGGTACTCTGTACACCAGGTGACAAAGTCACCTCTGCCAACCCCTTCGGGGATATGCGGCGTGAACGTTTATGTTTATGTTATGTTATGTTAAAAGTAAAATAAACTGAATTTTCAACATATTTTGCTTTATAAGATTTTGTTCTAAGAAAAAAAAAATCAAATCTTTATTTTCTTTTTAAAAACTAAACAACATACACTTAACCGCAGCTTACTTACCCGCAGTAGCGCTGCGCGCGCCCTGCGCTCTACTTTGGATCATAGACAAACGGCGCCTGAAACCTGTATATTCGCATTCGCATCCGCATTCGCGAATGTGAACAACAGATATTCGCATTCGCATTCGTGTTCGCGAATGCTTAAAAACTGACATTCGTTACATCTCTAATTACAATGCTTAAAAAAGCAAGCTATTTTTAAGTCTTCTAGTAGAGTCTTGCGAAAAGTAAATATGTTGTTTATTTGTGTAAAAAACATAATTCTGAATTTTATTTTTATTAAAATTTATTTATATCATTTCAGAATATCAGTGACAGACGACGTACAATTAAGTCCCGGTTGTTTGTACCATGAGGATGCAAAGTGTAAGCAGACATTTGAACACATGATTCACAAGTCTCAGAAAGAAGTGATGCTGAATTTGTACAATCAGCTATCGCAAATCGATGTCCAAAAATCTCCTGGGCCTAAGAATCTTTTGAAAGTCACTACGCTAAGTATTGAGAAGATCATAAAAGGAGCAAAAGGTATTGCAATATATATTTATCGGGTATCTGTTATTTTAATCCATATGGGACATTATTTTTATAGCTGTGTAGCAATACTCCATTCCTTTCTGAGGGTTGGCGTACGACTGAGGTTATGAGGCATTTACGTTTAACATATTTTCCCTTTTAACTTTCGAAAACCGAGGCTCTGGCTACCCCTATCTAGGATTCGTAGCCGTAAGCATATGCATGCATTATTTTCATATCATTTGTTGCAGTGTAGTGCCGGCTTAGAATGTCACTACCCGTTTCTGCCCACGCGGCTGTCGTAAGAGGCGACTAAGTGTATGGGGCTTTTTAAAGTGGTTTTTGGGCGATGCGGTTGGGGACCCATCACCAATGATACTTTATTTCTACCATCTTGTCCCCTATCAACTTCAAAACGTGGTTGAGGAGTTTCTAGCTCTGAAGATCTGGCTACCCCTTTTTGGGATTTATGGCCGTAGGAATATGTATGTATGACGTTGTATATCTAATACTATGCGAAACAATGTATATTAATATTATGTATCATTTTAGCCTTCAATAAATACCTTACTCCAATTTTACAATAAATCTTTCCAGGAAACTACAAAGTAATAGAGTCCAGCCTAGGTTTACTCCAGCAAGCGCTAGGAGTGGTCCAAACGTTAAAGTCTCCGCAGAACGCTCAGATAGAACTGATGATGAGCTTGCAGAAACAGGTGCAGCAGAATATCATCACGAGTAGAGAATCTACTAGTGTGCTAAATCAGGTATGGTTACTTTACTATATTTTTTTATATTTTATAACATATGTACTTCTATAGCAACCGCTGAAGAATTAGACTTCATAGATACATACATTTATATAGTCACGCCGTTCCCATTGGGGGAGGCAGAAACTATCGATCGCCACTTTGTACGATCGTAGCAAACCTCACTAGCTTCGTTTTCATCCATTAATCTTTTCATACATGCTCTTTTATTTTTCATACTTCGGACCCCTGCCTTTTTGAGCTCATTCTCTATTTGGTCCAAATAAGTCCTCAGAGGTCGTCAATTACAATTTCTTCAGTATTTTGTGATTTCAGAGGGGCTAAATAATAACACCCCAGTAACTAAGAAAAATAAACATTCATAATTATAAGAGATGCGCCGAAATGTGGTTTCACTGAATAACGGAATACCGAATACTATTCGGTTCAAGGTTTGCTGAACCGGATATTCGACCGAATAATTTTCGAAACATAAAATTCCAACAGACAATCAAGAAAACCTGCTACGCAGAGCGCAGGGCCCTATGATTTGTGGGCAAATCATATTTAGCTTATTTAGTCTGAGAGTTCCTTAGTTCTAGTCTATGATATTAAACGTCTAGTTTCAAAACTTTTTTAAAAAAACGTAACGAAATATGGCCTTGGAGGGCAAAGAACTTGATGTTTCTGCACGATAACCGACCGTTGATTAATTATAAATACTAAAAATTAAATGGTTGATTTTGTATTTTTTTAAACAAATTTCTGATCTCTTTTGTTTTTATATAGGGTTCAAATCCCGCTGAGGGCTACATTTATACGATAATCGATACTTCTAAAAAACAGATAATCGCTCTTATACGCGGGTAGGCCACTTTTTTGTGATCGAACTCCGCTAGAACGGCTCGACCGATTTGTAACAAATTTAGCACAGTGATCAAGTGGAGATTGCTAAGTGTTATGTCTTGATCGAACCTACCATTGAAGAATAATCACCGAAGGCAATAGAAAAAAGTTAATGGTTTCTTGTTTACCAACTGTTGTTACCAACTGCACAAATGTTAAGAAGACTCAGGTTTACCTAAATCGCTCTGCTCAATTTATTTCAAACATAATTTGCATTGTAGACCTAGTATATATCTAGAAAGGGAATGTGGACGGGGAAAAGGGCTACTTACATATGAGCAAACACTCCTAGTAGTTTTATTATGCACGTCGCTTTTTTATAGTACGAATGGGTTCACCATTCACACTGCGCTCTTTTTTGCACACTATTAATGATTCTTTTGCTTATTTAGATATATGCAGATGACATCGATATGCGTTAAGGGTGACAGTGCTTCCTAAGAAAAATGTAGACTAGGGTCTTCCTAACCATTTATTACATGTGGAAAATTATATGAGAATACGTTTGTAGTAATGTGTTGTTTCAGATATGCCACCTTCTAAAGAACAGAAAAGAGCGTAATCTACCGATCGAACGTCTACTTGCCCTTCTAGTCCATATCTACTCTTTGACGGGCGAAGATGTAACATTCTCCCAGTATCATGAAACCTTATTACAAGAGACATTGAGTGTAGTTTTGTTTGAAGAACAGGACAAGTTTTTCCCTGATACCGTGGCTACGCCAGAAGAGTGTGGGGAAGTTTCCAGAAATATAATGACTCGGTTGAAAGATATTGCAAAGATGAGGAAGAATTTGACCAAGTATGTCTTAATAAGCATTTTCTGTAAAAATATTTTTGTTCATGAAATTTTGATCATAAATCATTAACTATATTGACTGAGTGATGACCGCTTTGAATTTAATTATTTTAAGGGGTTTAAGCATTTTCTGTAAAAATATTTTTGTTCATGAAATTTTGATCATAAATCATTAACTATATTGACTGAGTGATGACCGCTTTGAATTTAATTATTTTAAGGGGTTTTTGTAGCCGATTGACTAAAAAAGAAAGCCTAACAGTTGTTTTATCTCTGTCTGTCTGTCTGTATGCCACATAAAATGATTTCCGACACGATTAAGACCACGCAGTCGAAAAATAATAGGTAAAAATTGAAAATATATATTTAATTAATCGAATATTAACATTTGGTAGATGTAAAATGTAAACCCCTTCAATGTAATAGGACAAAAGCAAAAAATAATGTACATTTTTTTTGTCCAAGTGCGGGTCAGCTCGCCCGTGGACGGTTTCGTAGTAGCAAGTATAGGTAAGCGAAGCGATATATCAAGAATATATGTGTTGTTTTATAGATGTTCTAGATAGATATTAAATCAGTGGTTTCCGCACGTGGTTCGTTACTAGGAACATTAATAAAATATCCTTTACCTACCTAGGTACCTTAAATATAAAAATACATTAACAATTACGGAAAGGTACCAAATTGTATCATCTAAATGAAATACAACTCCGATTGTCTTAAGAAAATCTAAGAATAATTTTCTTTTAGATGTAATTTTGTACATGAATTTTTGTTTAGGGTAGTATTTAATGAACCCTACCCTTGAAAACTCACCGAAACTTACTAAAACCAAATATGCATCAAAACTTGGGCATGTAATCTGAGATCTGATACTTAATAAGTAATCTTAATTTGCATTGGGCGAAAAAAAACGAAAGAAGATAATCATTTCTCTTTTTTTTATATGATGATCTACAATCAATTGAGGAAAGCAAAAAAATTTCGACACCATCAGGTCTCGAACGCGCAACCTCCTCCCGCAGCTGGAGTAAAAAAAACTTTCTTTAATTGATTAGTAATAATCTCCACATGTTTTCATTAACAAAATATTATAATTATAATAACATCTCTGTTAACTTCCACTTTTAACTCATCCATTCATTCGATTATACCAAAAATCAAGCCGCACAAATAACTAACACCATAACACAAATGGCAGGTACAAAAGCGTGCTATCCGAGTGCGAAGGGGTAGGCAGTGTGGAGTACCGCGCAGTCAGTCGACAGCTGGCTGACAAGTTGGTACACCCTGTCAAACTTGACCATGGCTTGGCAAGGCGAGGAGACTCGCTACGAGATATGCTGAGGAGTGGCCTTCAGTAAGATCTCTTTTTATATTTTATCATACATACATATAGTCACGGGCATACATAAATACAAAAAAGAGGTAACTAAAAGTTATGAATTTCTATCAGAAATTTAACAGATCATTGGGATATTCGGGTGGAAACCCAACACCAATGATTATCTATGTGATGGTTTTGTGCCTAGATCATTTAATTTACATTGTTATTCCAAAGGTCTGGGTACCTTTTTTTGCGATTATAGTTTTAATTGGAGATGTAGTCGGAAATAAATTTTATCTTGGTAATTAAAAGCAGGTTTCCAATGTTCCAATGTTCATGAAATGTTTGGGTCTGATATTTATGACATATATGATTTCTTTTAAATTGCAGCAATTATAGTTTGTTCATTATAAGATGAGTTCTGATATAGTATTGCGTGGGTAATATGGGGTTTATTGTTTGGGTCTTGATCGTGCAATTTTTCTATTAACTTATGGAGGTATGATCGCCAATAATCTTAGTAAAGAGTTCAATAAAAATATGGTGGCAGGAGATTGGTGCCAAATAATACCATATCTTATTTCTATTTGCTTGTACCACACACTTAAGAATTGTGGATGGGACTGTGGTGACCTATAGTCTGCGCATTAAGTATCACATCACGCGCACACAATGGCCGTCTCACTCGCACACTATAGGCGTCTCCTTTATATCCCACATCGCGAAATCAAAGAATACTAGACTATAATACTGGTCAGTATATCTTTGAACTTACTAACACATCAAAAAAGATCCGTGTCAAATTTCGGCAAAGATATCACAACCGAAACCAGAGATTTTTGAGCAGTGAATATGGTCTTTTTGAAAAAGAAAACATTACATTTTTGGAAAACCCAAAACTTTGCAGCCTGTTCTCATTGACTCTTCAGACTCATCATTTAATAAACAAACTATAATATTCCTTCTACAACCCCTACCCTAAAAAAGAGTGATTAGATAATAGTCCACCATGCTGGTCTAGTGCGGGTTGGCAGACAAATATTTAAATGAATAATCAAACTAATATTTCTGTTATTTCCAGCATGCTAACAAGCAAAAAGAAGGTGTCAAAGCATCCACTAGACAACCCCACAGTGCTAATATTCATCATAGGAGGTGTCACAGCGGAGGAATGCAACGAAGTGCACCGCAGCATCATTAGCAGTGGAGTTGACAATACTGTGATAGTCGGGTCTACCAAGTTTGTCACCCCCGTGGACGCTATGAGAGATGCGTTGGCCATTTAGATATTCTTACAGCTAAAATAATATATAATAAACTATAATATATCAGTAAATAATATATAGCAAAAAGAAGAGATCTAAGAATCCAAAAAGGCAACACAACATAAAAAAATTAAATATTACAAATAAGTACTCAATTTTTAATCTGTATAGATTTATTTAAGAAGTAGATGAACATTCTTTCTAGAATGTAATCACGTTATTACTTACCTTAATTTTATTTATCTTTTAATCCAATGGTTTTTTGGAAGAAATAGCTTAGCGATAAGAGCGCCGATTGACTTATTTGTAAAACTGTTTCATTATATCTGTGAATGTTTTATGTTATATGTGCAATTATAATATTTTCCATTCGAGTCTATTGTAATATTGCTGTGTAGGAATAGTTTTCAATAAAAGGATCTTTGCAAATCTTTTATCGAAATAAAAATTGCTATTGATTGTGGTTAAGACATTATACAATTTCTGGAATACAACATTTAATCTTGATGTTTTTTGGATAAGCGAGCTCAACTCTTCTAGTGCATTCCAAAATATCCACATATAGGGCAGTTAATTTTGATTTTTTGTCTATATTCATTGTGAAATCCCAACAATAGGGTTATTAATGTTTAGGACCCATGCTACCCATAGGGGCGATGGAAGGGTTGGTTGGCACTGCATTTAATGTTGGTTCGATCAAGTCAAGTTGTGTACTCAACTGTAAACTGACCTCTTGGCATCGACTGATTATATAAAATCATTCTTTTTAATGTGACAAATTGTTAGTTTATAGTAATTCGGTGGAAAAATTGATTGTTTGCCTTTAGATTCAATTGAAGATAAAAATATCAAATATTTATTCATGGGCCTTGATAAGTTTGGGGCAGTGTGCGTTTGAGTGTTAATATCAATAGAGATAAGGTACAATATTTTTGTTAAAATTGGCCTAGACCTAACTTTTAAAACATACCCTTTTATATTTTGAATCGATTAAAGCGACACTTTTTATGTATTGATTATTTTGAAAATTACAATATTTTAGATAAGCCTTCCATAGGCAAAGTTGTTTAGTTTGATGTCTTCAATCGATTTAGTATAGAAAAGGGGAATGTTTTAAAAGCGAGGTCTAGGCCAATTGCTTAACTTAACATAGAGAACTTAGCTTAATTGAGAAGAAACGAAGAATGTCAACATCAGTAAGTGATTCAGTGTAAAGCTGATAAAGTGAAAAAGTGTGCTAAGCGAATCAAATGTTTGACCAACAAATATCAGAACATTGAAGCAACCAATCAGGGTGTAGGGACAACGTTTGTGACCAATGTTTTTTAGCAGATTTATTCATCAATTTTTGTACTGAGCTACTACTGTAATCTGTCAATTTGTCACAGTAATTAGGGTGGTAAACAAGGTCGCTTTAGATTTTAAATCTAAGCGATGAAGCTACCTTCTAATTATATTTTTGTTAATAATTTGTTATTGTCACTAAAATAATTTAATTATGTGTTGACGTAAATATTGTGTTTTAATTGTTTTATTTTATATTTAAGAGCAATGCAAGAACAATGCAAGGTTATAAAATAACGTAAATAAAATTATTTATATATTCAAATCTTTTATTCATAGAAATGTAACTGAGATATTTGACATAAATCACATTCAAACACTGTACATTGCTAATTCATTAAAGGCACATCTTCAACATACTTCAAGCATATTCTTCATCTTTAAGTGATGGCAATACATGTTTATATTATTAAAAAATATCATTATAAATATAATAAACAATTATTTATTGCGTTATTTTCAATAATTTTAAGGTTACAACGCAATTTACTATATTTTTCATTAAATGAATAAATTTCATGCAGTACACAACTGACCTTCATTATAATAATATCTACATGAAACATATAAAAAATAATTGAACAATTACATTATGCGATATGCTTAGCATCTTATTATATCCAATATTAATATTCAGACAAGAGATTCCTTACAGATAGATATTCTCAAACCAATTATGCTTAAGGTTATTTCAGACGTCTTCTTTGATTCAACGAAAGAGATTCAATATGTTAAATACAGAGCTCATAAACAACGAGGTTCGAATCTGGATGAACTTATTTTTATAGATATAAACAAAATAAGCATTTTGTATGAAACGTTGACAGACGTATCAAAGATTTCGTATAGATTTTATATAAGAAAGAGGAATGTCTACTCAGCTACATTAGAAAGATTCTATCACAAGTCTAATTAGACAATTTGGCGCCCCCGCTAAGAAATAACGAAGACCACTGCAGCAGTGGACTAATTACCACATGCTCTATTTTGGAATAGAGACCGGTCAATGAGCTTTATAAAAGCTGGAGAATCATGAAATACTGTAAGCGGATATTGTGAGGATTTCTATATACATTAAACACTAAATAAATGCACTGTTCGGTTTAGTTGATACCGACGACATCCCCGCCTTTTCTGAAGTCTGCGTTTCCGTAAATGGCAGTTTCGTTTCTGTAGAGAGCGCAGACGACGGAGCCCCGGTCTCTGTACCGCACCATTTCGTGGCCTTTGGCTCGCAGACCGTTTACTACTTCCTGAAAATATGGTTTAATTTAATATTGGCATAAAATAAAATAAAATAATCATTTATTTCAAAATAAAAAGATAAATCTTTGTTTTTTGAACGTCAAATTTTAACTTAATACTAAGTTTACTTAGTATTAAGAAATAGATTTACATAGAAATAGATGTTTCAACAGTTATATTTCTAATTGTGATTGCTGGAGTAATTGAAGTTCTCAACGTAAGAATCCTGTATATGAACATTTGAGATGAGAATAGGGGAACCAAAAATTTTTTGACTTTCAAACCATTATTCCTGCCACTAAGCTACCTTTGCAATAAGTACCTTATTACTTAACGAACAAGTCAACGTATCAAGTTTATGTCCGAAAGTGGGGCTTTTCAGGTGATTGTTGGGTGATTGATGAAGTTCGAGACTCATCATCATTTATTTTACAATCTTTTTCCTACTGAACTTTTGAATTGCTGATTCTCAAGCTCTGGCTACCCCTTCTTTAGATTTTTAGACGTGAGTTTATGTTTGTAGTATCTTACCTCGGTTACACCGTATTCGTAGTTGACGGACATTGGGAAGATCTGGTGATGTATTCGGGGAGCGTCAATTGCTTCTTTCACAGTCTGCTTGAACCACAGCTTTCTTATCGCGATCTGTACCAAAATATATATTATACCTTCGATAACGGTAATTCGTAAGGAAATTTCCATAGCTGAGTTATACGGAGTATTCGCACGTAGCGGCAGCCCGTCGAATTAAGAAAAACAGTGGAATTTAGGAATTCTTTGTGTCGGGTAGAACGACACGTGATTTTTAAAAGCATTTGTTTACCTCTGACACCTCTTCGGGGGTAAACAGCGTAAAGGATAAGTTAATTATATTACTGGAATGTCTAATGGCTACCTCTGTAAATATACATTGGGAAATAAAATTAAGAAGTTAATGTAGTGTTATCTGTAAGGGAGACCTTATATTGTAAAGTATAGAAGTAAAGTCCAGCAGCGGTCAAAATTAGCCAAGATAAAAATATAACGACATGATAGTCCAATGGTTCAAACCCGCCCGTAAACAGACAGGCGTGAGTACAAATCCCGGGTCAGGCCTATACCAATTTGTCTTTCCTAAGGTCATATGTGTGTTTATTTATCATGGTTTTTAACATCGTGAGGAAACCCACATGGCCGAGTTGTACTTAGTCATGTGACAGTGTATTCGTACAAAACGGCGATATGCCTGCCCCCTATCACTTGAATACACTGTCTTAGCAAAACGTGGCTACCTACTCTGGATACTAGGTGTAGCTGTCACGTTCAGAAGTATTGGAACCTCTGCCAACACCTTCGGGGATAAAAATACATACATACATATATATACTCACGGCTATAAATCCCTAGGAGGTAAAATCAGCTTAAAATTTCTAATTCCTTAGCTCTGGCTACCCCTTCTAGGGGATTAAAAATATAAATAAATATCCGACCTGAGCGATAGCCGTAGTAATTTTGGTGCCACCCGACGCGCCTATGACAAGTTTAGCATTGCCATATTCGTCCACTATGATGCTGGGACACATGGAGGAGAGAGGTCGCTTGCCAGGCTTGATGAAGTTGGCGGCTGATGGCTCGATACCGAAGTAGTTGGTTATTCCCTTGGATGAGAAGTCATCCATCACATTGTTCAGGATTATACCCGTTTTGTGCGTTGAAAATCCTGCGCCGTAACTGTGGAAAATACAGGGTTTTACTCTTACGGAAGGCTAATGAAAGAAAATGTAACCTATTGAATGAAAATGTTATGTAATTATGTGAAAATATCAGAAAGCTATGAAGATATATGACGATGTGATAGCTGAGTGGGTAGAACACCGCTTATCGTGCAGTCGACTAGTGTTCTAATCCTGGATCGGGCCTACGACCGGTGTGGTTAATTTATCTCGGTTGTTAACGGTGAGGGAAAACATCGTGAGGAAAATGCCTAAGTGGTTGACAACATGATTTTCATGATAAACTTTCCCTTTGGGGCGTTGTCTCCCCTAATGGCTCCCTTAGACAAGACAAGGAGAATTCTTAAAGGCATAAAATCTTAAATATTTATATTTTCAAAAACCTGTTCTAAATCAGTTTAAACGTTTCAAAAAGTATTCTTTGTAAGTGTTTATTGAGTGGTGTGGCTGGATTTCGAATACTGAAATTCTGGCTACCCGTTTTCTAGCATTTAAAGCCGTGATTAAAACGCAGGCCACTCAACCAACCATGTGTTTTGTGATTCTTCATTCGAAACTCGTATCGCCTATAAAACTGTTTTTATCGTTTTCTAACTGAACGTCCAAAAATGGTGCAGGACTTTCCAATCAATAATTTAGGTCTGGCTACCCTTCTTTGGATTTCTAGCTATGAATATAGGTAGTAGGTTTAATACGTAGGTATCAAGATATAGAATTTAATGTTAGGCTGTAAAAATATGCAAACAATGTCGCAATCTTCAATGTATTTGTATATTGTTTTGTTTGATAAAACAAGTAAAAGCAATGTATTAATAGCTGCCCTCAGCAGTCTCCGGTCACGCTGAGAAACATAATATTATAATGCGCAGCGCAGTGCGATATCAGCAAAACAATATATCAATTCACCTCGGCTGTGTTAAACTAAAAACAAGTATGTCGTTTTTGGCAAATTTTACAGGAGAGCGAAAAAACATTTTATTTCTATAAATTAAAATATTTCCTAAAGTGATTGTCGGATCTTGATGATTTTTGGATATGTCCGACGTGATGTAGTTTCCTAATGAAATTAATATTTTTTTAACTTGACCTTTACAGTAACGCCAATGCAGAATAAAAATGCTTTTAGCATAGTCTTACCCTATTATTTTTATCAATAGCGCCTTAAATAAGAAGATATTTTGAGTTTTAATAATGTAGTGTAGTAATAAAGTAGTGTAAAAAAAAGCAAACGCTCAAAAATCTACATACTTGTTTTTAGCTTAGAGCAGCCGACCTTTTGTTGACACACGTCAATATTTTAATCGACCTACGTAAATTTTATTATTTTGCTTGGTCAATTAAGGTTCCCTTCAACTTTACAAACTGACATTTTTTGGACATTTTTCCTGTCGTGCCTACCACAATTGGATGAGGAGTTGTTGATACTGAACGTCTGACTATTTCTCTTTGGGGTTTATAGAAGTGAGAAGGTAACGTTAAGTAGATTTAGGCATTTAGAGTATAGACTGTACAGTATGGATGACACTAAAGTCGACAGTGAGAGAGCTATATAGAAGCAATGTGGATGGTAGGTAGAAATATAGGAAGGTGTCCCATGTATGTATGTTCGTGTATGTAAGTATACAGTAGTCATTTTGTATATTAAATTATGGGTTGTTCTTGTGAGAAGATAATTTTGTGTTAAGCAACTTATGTTTTTTATTGTACAATTGGTAATCAGATATAACTTAATCAATGGTCTATATGGTTATGGCTCTTACTAGTAGTTAATAGAGCTGGTGACAGACACCGCATCCCCATTAGGTGCTATAACAGATATATGGGCGGTCCCGTGGTCCGGTTTGCTGTATCTATCCGCCCCATAGGTTGCCGTGTCGTTGCTCGTCATCAGGTCGTTGATCTGCTTGCGAGTTTCTGCTGCGAACTCTACTGAGGTCGTGTTCTTGATTAACTGGGCAAGAAGAAGGGTAATTTAGTTTATTAATAGTTGTGAAGTGTCGGCTTATAGCCCTAGCCTATTTGTTTATGCTGGTAATGAGATAGTTTGATTCAAGTGATTGTGGGCGATGCGGACGGAAACACATCAGAAAGCAAGAAATAAAGAGAATCATTTATTCGTTGCTGTCCACATTACATTATACCCGTACGTAAAAGACAAACAACAGGTAAAAAATTGGAATAGAACTACAAGGAATTACTACAAAACAACACTGAAAAACAAAATATAAGAATAGTCGTATAACTTGCGTAGCATCGAATTTGACTGACACGTCATTAGCGTTGTGAGTAAATTAATACTTCACACTACCTATTTTCAGTCAATACCAGTAGCAATTCTTACTTTACTCTTTTCCCACGCAACTTACTAATTCTGAAGTTTTGGCTGCTCTTCTTTGGGATTTATAGTATATAGTATGTAGGGACCATACGTTTAGGAAAGTTGTTTGCAATTTCAAAGTTACTTATAGTTGCTAAGATTAGAATATTTTAAATTGTTTAGTAAATTAACATCCTACACAAAATTCCTTTCACATGTTGGTGAAAGGAATTTTGTGTTGATACTCTAGTGTTTTGAAAAATGTGCTGAGGTTTTCATTTGGCTCAGGTTTATATTATTTAACCAGGAAATATTGACCAGCGTAAGGCGAAACACAAATATGCTGTTTCAGAGCCAAATATATAAAAAAAACAACTAGCAGTAGGTATATTGGTGCCAACTGTTTGTCCCAAATTCAATAGAATGAATATAACGAATACAAATATAACGATTAACACAATTTTACATACTAAAGATTGGTGAGGAAAAGTGGATTAGGCTAATGGTTTAAATGAAATTTATTTTATTGTAAACATTTTATAAAGCTCTGGCTACCCCGTTAAGGGACTTACAGCCGTGAGTATATGTATGTATGTATGTAAATATCCCGTAGATATTACTGGGATTTAATAATGTAGGTTTTTTACCCAGACTTAGTTCAAATTTTATACGATGGTGCGGAACCTCTGAAATAAAATTCAAATTCTCATATTTGTAATTATGTCTCAGCACATATTTGCCAACATCTTCAATTAGACGCCAATTTTGGAACGTTAGCTATGAAAAACACTGAATTGTGAACTGTTAAAAATGTATGACTACACTACTGGTATCAAGAGATTAATGTTTTTTATATATTCTATTAACTAAGGCGACTAAGGGTATTGGGGCTTTTTATTGGATTTTTGGGCGATGCGGTTGGAGACCCATCATCAAAACCCTTTATTTTTACCGTTTTTTCCCCACTCAACTTCCAAAAGTGGCTGAGGAATTTATAATTCCTTAGCTCTGGCTACCCCTTCTAGGGAAATATAGCCGTGAGCATATGTATGTATGTATTAACTAACCTCATCCAAATCCAAGAAATCCCGATCTCCCATCTTAGTCCGAGTGGCATACGCGTATTTGAAAGCCTCCAAGATCCGATGGTAGGTGAGGATCGTCTTTTCCGGGGTGCTGATGCTGTCGGCAGTGAAGTTGTAGCCGCTGATGATGTTCAGGATGTACGCAAGGAGCACCCCGCTGGCTGGGGGCGGCGGGCTGTATAGTGTATCGCCGTCGCTTAGGGAAACTGTTATGGGTTCTGTGATTTTTGGCCTGTGGAATAGGAATTAGAATGGAATTACTCTTTGTTGCTCAGTCAGTTTCTCTTTATACATGTATAAAATATTAAGTAATACAGTTTTACTATGAAGTACAATTCACTTTGACTGTCTTATCACTAAATCCATGTTTTCTAGAAAAGCTTTGGATGGTAAGGTCAATTAACCATTGTATAAATAACATAACATAAACGTTCACGCCGAATATCCCCGAAGGGGTTGGCAGAGGTACTAATACTTCTGAACATCACGTGACTTTGTCACCTGGTGTTCAGAGTATCCACGTTTTGCATGGACAGTGTACTCACGTGATAGGGGGCAGGCCTATCGCCGTTTTGTACGAATACACTGTCACATGACTAAGTACAACTCAGCCATGTGGGTTTCCTCACGATGTTTTCCCTCACCGTTAACAACCATGATAAATTAACCACACATATGTCTTTAGAAAAGACAAATTATATGTGTGGTTAATTTATCATGGTTGTTAACGGTGAGGGAAAACATCGTGAGGAAACCAACATGGCTAAGTTGTACTTAGTCATGTGACAGTATATTGGTACAAAAAGGCGATGGACTATGTCTCTTGATGTTCAGAAGTATTAGTACCTCTGCCATCCCCTTTGGGGATATACGACGTGAACATTTGAGTCTGAGTTGAGTGTTGGTATTAATCCATACTAAATGTTTGGAAGAAGAATATGTATGTGGCAGAAGAAACATGAAAGCAGAGTGAATGCAATAGAAATGAGGTCCCTCAGAAAAGTTTGTAATGTAAAGTTATGTGATCGTGTGAGGAATGACGTGATTCGTGAAAGGTGTGGTGTAAAAGATGATATTGTAAGAAAGATAGAAAAAGGAATGTTGAGATGGTTTGGGCATATGGAGAGAAGATGGATGACAGTAAATTGGTGAAAGAGATCTATAGATCTGGATCAAATATAAAATGAGCTGAAAAAGGCAGGTGTCCCTAGTATGAAGAATAAAAGAGCATGTATAAAAAGATTGATAAATGCGAATGAAGCTAGAGAGGTTTGCCAGGATGGTATATAGTGGCGATCGATAGTCTCTGCCTACCCAAATGGGAATTAACGGCGTATTTATATATATGTATCTATGTATATGTTTGGAAAAGTCTATGTTTTCAAGTAGATACAAAACAGGAAAGTTGTGATGGAATAATTTAAAATTAATTAGGCATCCATCCTGTTTACAAACATAGTTATCAATTTCTTTAACGGAAAGTACGTCAATCGAATGTTTTGTTTTAATAAAGTATATTTGTATTTTAAATGGTCGTCGTCTTCGTATATAACTTTATTTATTAATTACGAATACCGTTATCATTGAATAAAACTGAAATAAAGTTATTACAATAAATTTGGTGATAAAATTGCCAAGAAATTAAAAATAACATTCTCAATCTCCCGATAGGCACTCATAAAGTTTTATCTATTTTTAATTATAACATAACATAACATAAACGTTCACACCGAATATCCCCGAAGGGGTTGGCAGAGGTACTAATACTTCTGAAATCACGTGACTTTGTCACCTGGTGTTCAGAGTACCCACGTTTTGCATGGACAGTGTACTCACGTGATAGGGGGCAGGCCTATCGCCGCCGTTTTGTACGAATACATTGTCACATGACTAAGCACAACTCAGCCATGTGGGTTTCCTCACGATGTTTTCCCTCACCGTTAACAACCATGATAAATTAACCACACATATGTCTTTAGAAAAGACAAATGGGTGTAGGCCCGACCCAGGATTTGAACACTAGTCGTTTGCACGATAACCGAGTGTTCTACCCACTGGGCTATCACGGTTGTAATTATAACCTACCATATATTAACTTCGGCACACATTTTCGTAGTGATAAAGATAACCACATGAGTTTTTGTTGTTATTGTTTATATAAATTTTAGCTTTTTAGCATTTTAGCTTGGAAGCATATTGAAGAATTTGGAATCTCACACCATGGAACTTATTTTACTTCACTTGAAGTTATCTAGCCATCCCACCAACTAATTTATAAGCTATAGACTATAGGTTAAGTTCAAGCCACGTTTGAACCATCTACCTTGTTTTAACCTGTACATATGGAGACAATGCTCATTGGATTTAATTTCAGCTCATTAAAATTAAACAAATAAACATAACATAACATAAACGTTCACGCCGTTTATCCCCGAAGGGGTTGGCAGAGGTTCCAATACTTCTGAACTCACATGGCAGCGCTATCTATTGTCAAGAGAATGTACCCACGTTTTGCTTAGACAGTGTACTCACGTGATAGGGGGCAGGCCTATCGCCGTATTTGTACGAATACACTGTCACATGACTAAGTACAACTCATCCATGTGGGTAACCTCACGATGTTTTCCCTCATCGTCAACAACCATGATAAATTAACCACACATATGACTTTAGAAAAGACAAATTGGTGTAGGCCCGACCCGGGATTTGAACACTAGTCGCTTACACGTTAACCGGTGTTCTACCCATTGAGCTATCACGTCGTCTAAAATTAAACAAATAAAACATTAATAATATTCACAGCGTGTGATTTCCTAGAAGATGTATTTTTAAGTTAAGGGGCTTTTTAAAGTAGTATTTCCGCGATGCGGTTGAAGATCACTAACGATGCTTGGTTTCTACCATCTTGTCCCAAATGTGTTGTGAACTTCCAAATGTGGCTGAGGAGTTTCCAGCTTAGAACCTCTAGCTACCCCTTTTTGGGATTTATGGCTGTGACTATATGTATGTATGTATTTTAATTATTTATTTAATGTTGAAGATACGAGAAGATTAACATTTACTATAATTATTTTCCATTGTCGTAGTTCAATGACCGTCCTCAATTTAAAAGGAAATATGTATGAAATAACGCATATTTCGCAATTTTACGATGAAAACTGATGATTTTAAAAGATTAATGCATAACAAGTTTTATATACGTTGTTGAGAAATATACAAATCTTTTATATTATCATGGTTTGATTATGATAATGGATGGGATGAGGACGATATTTCAAGTTTACACAAGGCATATTTTTAGATGAGTTTTAACATAACATAACATAACATATACTCACGGATATAAATCCCTAGAAGGGGTAGCCAGAGCTAAGGAATTAGAAATTCCTCAGCCACTTTTGGAAATTGAGTGGGGAAATGATGGTAACGTAAGGGTTGTTGGTGATGGGTCTCCAGCCGCATCGCCCAAAAATTCCTTAAAAGCCCCAATACCGTTAGTCGCCTCTTACGTACACCCATCGGTAGAAACGGGGAAGTGCTATCTAAGCCGACACTACACGGCAAGTTTTAACTTTTCGCGAAAATATGTAACTTTATTTCGTAATTTCATCAAAAAGATCATAAACAACGTCTTAACATCCGTTTCTTACAAACATGCGATTACCCAATAAATTAAACTGTCCGTTTATTTGTATTTCAGAATAGTAATGAGTTCACCAAGACAATAGAGGTTGCCAGTAAAACTTAGTCACTATATAGGAACAGGTGTTATAATTTGTAATAATTACTGCGTATAGACCGTTATCATTACAATTTTCATTGCATTGTGTTTGTATGAATCATTGAAAAACGTTGATAACGAAAAAATAAAGAATAACCGTCAAATAAAGAATTTTCAAATGACTAACCACTATCTATGTATCTCACACAAAGAGTCATTAAGTTATTTAAATATAATTTTGTACTCTCTTTATCTATTGATATCTTTATAGCCCTTGCACACTACAATTTTAGATATGGCTTTCAAGGTGTTACTCTTGAACTAAATAATGATAATAACTAACATCGAAAAGAGAGAATAGATTAATATTATTTGTCTTTACTTTAATTTGGAGTTTTATTGAATTTTCAAGAACTTATCATAGAATTTAGGTCACTGGACAACCTCTAGTTTTATTTAAATATTTGTGTAGGGTCGGCGTATAACAATAGAACACACATAAAAATAACATATCGTTCGAAGTGATTATTTAAATGAATGAAGGCCAAATATCGATTAGATTAAATTAGGCGATCACTAACATATTAATTAATTTAGGAATTCGGATTAAACATGTGATTACTAATAAATAAAGAATAAATAAAGGTAAGAAAAATTTCGACACAGGCGGGAATCGAACCCGCGACCTCGGGTATACGCTCCCGTCGCTCTGCCAATTGAACTACCGTGTCAATGGCTGCCAGCGCGAAATTCTTCGTTCCTTTGTTTCTTTTACACTTTTAAGTAGTGTTTGCGTTCCTTACCTCCTACCTCACATTAGGTTTTCATGAACAAAAACATTCAAATTAAACATGTGATTTTAGGCAAATTTCTCAGGTTACCAATTAAAAACATTGGAAGTCACGGGGTTGTGATATTGAAAAAACAAAAGATGGAGCAAAATTGCTTCGAATGACATTTGGGTACCCCTTGCACCCTTTCAAGTGTCACGTGAATAGACTGTTAAGCCGGAATCAATAATGGCAGCCATAGACATACGACTGTAATCAAATATAAAGAGACCTACCCCCCAGCCTAGGCAATTTACTAAAAAACGTTTGGAACATTTTTGCTTTGTAAAGGGGTACCTAACTGCTGGTAAGTTTTTAGAATCTACGAGTACTATCCGAAGCGAAGCTTTGTTATTAAACCAAACTAAAAGCAATATTAAAAGGTACATTTTGTTTACACATGTAGGCGATATAGTAGCCGTCGATTTTCTTAATTCATACAAAGCAAAGCTTGGTTGCTAAGAATAAATAAGTATACAAACGCCCGATTTCTGATTTGAGTATTCAAGCTGAGAACGACTTAAGTATCGTTTTGTCTCATTCAGTTGTTAAGATTTCAATGCGACAGAACGATACTTAAGTTGTTCTCAGCTGGAATACTCAATTCAGAAATCGGGCGTCAGACTAATTTGTAAGACTAGAGGTCATGCAGGAATAAAAATTTGATCATACATTTATATTTATATTTATTCTATGTCGTGCTCCTCTATCCAAACAATCATTCGTAAAAGGAATCAAGACATTTAGCTTATTTTAGTATTACGCTTAATTTTACATAATAAGCAAAAAAATGCGCAGTAAACTTAATATTAAATATTCTGGTATTTCACGTTTTTAAATAAAATAAATTGTACAACAAAAATTTCCGCGTAGAATACACAATTACTGCCGTATCGAATTTATCAAGGCCTTTTACCGATTAATTGTGTTAATGTGTTAATATTTTGACTAAAGCTGATAATGCATTCATTCGAAATGACAATCGAGCTACTTTAATGTTGATATATCATTTTATATTAGTGATAAAAATATATGGATATCATAAAGTATTTGTAAACAAAACAATGCGATTACAAAACGTGAATGGAGTTTACTGTGCCAGTTTCGAACACCTAAATATTTTATAAAGACGTTAACTACAGATGGTCCAAGTATGTTTTAATCCATTTCCATACGAGGAGCCATAAACCTTTAGGCTTAAAAATGTGTCCAGTCCGTGTAGTGCCGGCTTAAAATGTCACTTCTTTCTACCCACGGCTGTCGTAAGAGCGTATGACGCTTTTAAAGTGGTTTTTGGGCGATGCGGTTGGAGACCCAACACCAACAGTACTTTAATTCTACCATCTTGGTCCTATCAACTTAAAAATTTAGCTGGAAGTTTTAGGAAGCCCCTTTTTGGAGTTAACTGCCGTGGGTATGTGTATGTATGTGGTAATGTAAAAATTGGTGTAGCAAGGGAATCTTACATTTACTAAGGGGCTGAAAACTGCCATTCTCGCCAGCGTTATCGGTAATTAAAAACCAAAAATATAACAAATTTAACGAAGGATTATATCATTTGTATTAAAAAGACTTACTTATAATTCCTCAAATCGTCAGCAGTGATGATGGAGCCTACCCTCTTGAGGTCATCAGCAAAGTCCTCAGCCAGACTGCCAGTATACAATTCATCGCCCCCGTTCTCAGCTATCCTGGTCAGGGTGGTACAGAGCGCTTCACTCGGTTTCACGATCGAGCCTGGCTTGTAGAAGGCTTTGCGTTTTTCGTCGTAGTACTGTTTTCTGTGATTGAGAGTTTGTTCTTACTATAGTGTAATGTATAAAGGTTGTGTGGGTAATTGATACCAGTGAGTAGTACATACATACATATATACATATACTCACGCCATTAGTTCCCATTGGGGTAGGCAGAGACTATTGATCGCCACTTAGTACGATCCTGACAAACCTCTCTAGCTTCGTTTACATCCATCAATCTTTTCATACATGCTCTTTTATTCTTCATACTTCGGACGCCAGCCTTTTTGAGCACACTCTCAATTTGGTCCAAGTGTGTTCTCCGTGGTCGTCCTCTACTAACATTACCATCCACTCTCTCTATCATCCATCCTCTCTCTCATCAGTGAGTAGTCTCAGCTTAAAATAGCATCATCCCCATCAGTTTTCGTGCGTTAACGATGTGATAGTCGGATTCACTTGGGGCAGTAGAGATGTGTGTTTTGAAATACAAAACTAACAGTAATCCCAACGAGTTGCTTATCCATTAAAGTAGGTTAGGAGAATTAGTTTTGCCATTTATGCAGATACTATCAGTTGTAATTTCCATACGTGTTAGACAGCTAGAGCTAACAATTACCTCTTTTGCCACTGGAAGCTGATAGAAGTGATGAAGATGATATGGAAATAACTGTTTTTAACTAAAAACTGTTTGTTCGTTGCTGGTAATCTCTGAAATAACTAGAGCAATATTGACAGGACTTCAACTGGCACATAGCTGGTAAAGTAAGTAGTAATGTAAGCAGCTTATTTTTAATACCCATGCATAACCACGCCGTCCCACTACTAACAAACAAAAAAACAAACCTCAAATGCGAGTCATTAATAATGAACGGCGCGCTCTTGAGACAGTCATACAGCACATTGGACACCACGAAGCCGTCGCGACAGATGTCCAAGGTCGGCGCGAGGAGGTCCGCCCATGGCAGCTTGCCCCAGCGCTGGTAGGCTGCCCACATACCGGCTAGCTCTCCGGGAACGGCTACGGCTAGAGGACCTGGGGATGAGTGTTGGTTGGGTTAGTAAATCTTTACTGAAGTAGATCGGTTGGATCTACAAGGTTCTGGATTTCCATAGATATTTAAGCGTTCACGTTTGACAAAATCGGGCACGTATGCAACATTATAGTCTAAACAATATTCAGATCTCACTCATTAACTATCAAGCAATGGGTACTTCACTTTTGGCAGAAACTATAATCATTCGCATTACTAATTATTGTAGGAAATGAATAACATACATCCATACATACATATTCTCACGCCGTTAGTTCCCATTGGGGTAGGCAGAGACTATCGATCGCCACTTTGTACGATCCTGGCAAACCTCTGAATGAGAGTAAAATGAATAAGAGTATTGTCAAAACCATAATATAAATAAAAAATAAAATAAAAAACTCTTTATTGCACATCACAAAAAAACAACAATAAAAAAAAAAGATCGGTACAAAAGCCAAAGTACAACTGGCGGTCTTATCACTAAGAGCGATCTCTTCCAGACAACCAATGAATGGAAAGATTTGCTGGATTAAAAACATGTTCTTAAATATGTGGGTTTCAAATCTGTAAGTGGTTTGAAGCTCTGCTCCTCATGGATTTTGCTATTCGTAATTTGTTAACCTCGTCGGCCCTGACACTTCTAAGCCTAGTCTTAGTCAAAGTTTGAGTCGGTTGAGGTTGAGTGTGAACATAAGTGTAGTTGCCTCAAAAAACCAATTGCCGTGTAGTGTCGGTTTAGAATAGCACTACCCCATTTCTTCCGGTGGGTGTACGTAAGAGGCGACTAACGATATGGGGCTATTAAGGGATTTTTGGGCGATGTGGTTGGAGACCCATCACCAACAACCTTTATTTTTACTATCTGTTCCCCGCTCAAATTTCCAAAAGTGGCTGAGGAATTTCTAATTCTTTAGCTCTGGCTACCCCTTCCTGGGATTTATAGCCGTGAGTATATGTATGTATGTATGTATGCCTCAAAAAAAGATTTCCTTTTCTGTGCATGTTGATAATATGAATCAATGCACAATTTAGTATCTAATGTGTTTAATATAGCCTTTTTGTTAAGCGTTTAACTGTGTGTGTACTACCCCATTACTGCCCGTGGGTTACGTAAGAGACAACTAAGGGTATTTGGGCTTTAGGTATAAGTGATTTTTCGGCGATGTGATTGCAGACCCATCATCAAGAACCTTTTTTCAATCGTTTTACAATCTTTTCCCCATTTAACTTCTAAAATGGGCTGAGTTATTTCATATTCTGCAGCTCTGGCTACCCCTTTTAGGGATTTATAGCTGTGGGTTTATGTATGTATGTTATGAAGCGTGTCTGAAAAATCAGTATAACAATGACTCAAATAATTTACTGTATTACAACAATACATTGATTCATATTATGTGCGTTTGTTAACCACTGTTCAATGATTAAATGCATAACGATTAGAACATCATTTCTAGATACCCAAGATACGATTGTTTATGAACAATTGAGATTCTACAATGTATCAAATGTATGCATCCTTTCTTCAAGTATCACACATACTTTACACAACTTACGTAATAGATATCGGGAAAATTCATTATCATACTCAAGGCTGCAAAACCCAAAAAAATTTTTTGGAAGTTAAGTGGGGAAAGGGTTGTAAAATTTAGGTTGTTTGTGATGGGTCTAACCGCATCACCCAACAATCACTTAAAAGGACGCAGTACCCTGAGTTGCCCATTACCCGCTGAAAGAAAAGGGTAAGTGCTATTCTAAGCCGACATTACACAGCTCATTACATACATACATATACTCACGGCTATAAATCCCAAGAAGGGGTAGCCAGAGCTGAGGAATTAAAAAATCCTAAGCCACTTTTGGAAAGTCGAGTGGGGAAAAGATGGTGAGATAAAGGTTATTGGTGATGGGTCACCTTTTACGTACACGAAGAAATGGGGTAGTGCTATTCTAAGTCGACACTACACAGCTCATTACTCACTATGATATTATCATATAAGACTAGAACCGCCTATTACCTAAACAAAATTGGTCTTTTTCTACTTTCAACAAAAAGAGGATTACACTTTGGTCTATTTAGAGTCGTTTAGTCGGTTCTGTGTACAAAAATAGAACATAATCTATAGGAGCAAGTAGGCCGAGCCCAGTTTCAGTGAAAGTGGAGTGAAAATATCCAGAAAGAAACAAGTTGCAATATATAATTCGAAAGCTGAACCACTTCCAATACCCTTGTATAATCTTGCTGATAATTTATTAGACGGAGGCGAATAATGTATGTAGCCTTTATTTGTTTGTTTTACCTTTTCAAGCTTGAACAATTTATTAAGTAAGTGAGAAAACACGACTTTCAAAATATTCCGTTCATGTTTACGATGTAAATAAATTTTATTACATCATGAGATTGTTTTTATATTTATTTTGTGTAAATACATCGCTAAACTAAACAATGGACGTTTGATTAACTATGTATTTTATGGGTAACTAAACTTCTTGGAACAGTGTAAAAGAACGCAGTAAATTTTCTTAGGAGTTTCTAGATCTGAGGCTCTGGCTACCCCCTTTTGAGATTTATGGCCGTGAGTATATGTATGTACATTTTAAATTGCAGAATGTATTGCGTGTGCTATGTGGCTAAAAAAAATCAGGGTAAACGATATAGAAAACGCTTTCATTGTCTAGTAAGGAAAAAGGTTTGCGTTTATTATGTCGGCTTGGAATAATACTAACACATTTCTTTTCTTAGGCGTGGTACAAGGAATGTTTTATGTTGTGTCAAAAATACCCATTGCAAACCATCCTTTATCTTTTGTCCACTCAACTTCCAAAAGTAGCTATGATATATGCAATTCTGAAGCCCTGCTAACTTCTTTGACAATTATTACTCTAGTGTAGGAAAATTTTATTTTATTTTATTTTTTATTTTATCACTTTTTAAACAAAACTTCACCTTTAGTTTAGATTTGCCGTGTACTGTCGGCTTAGAATAACACTACCCCATTTCTACCCGTGGATGATCGTAAGAGGCGACTAAAGGTATAGGGGCTTTTTAAGTGACTTTTGCGCGATGTGGTTGGAAACCCGTCACCAAAAACATTAATTATTACCGTCTTTTCCCCATCAACTTCCAAAAGTGGCTGAGGAATTTCTCATTCCAAAGCTCTGGCTACCCATTCTAGGGATTTATAGCCGTGAGTATATGTATGTATGTATGTCACCTTTAGTAGCCTTATCAGCGTCTCCCCCATACATATCTTCAGTGGCAGCAGCGGGTGCGGTTTCCCTGGCTATAACCGAGTAAGCTTTCCCCTCGGCCTTGATGTAGACCGTCATGAAGGTGCCCCCGCCGATGCCCATGCTCTGCTGGTTGGCGAGCCCGTTGCAGAACATCGTGGCGATGGCTGCGTCGACTGCTGTGCCATTTTTCCGTAAGACGTTTCTGGAAGAAATAACAAATATTATTGTAGGTGTATTGAGCCGCCAATTGTATAAGGGAATAGAGATAATTATTGAACGATATGAGGTATCAATAGGGAGGGATTATCATAAATCATCGTAAGAAAACTTATATATATTTATACATAGCCAAGTTGTACTTAGTCATGTGACAGTCGTACCAAACGGTGATAGCCTCATTAAATTGATAGGGGGCAGGTCTGTAACAAAACGTGGTGAAAATTCTGCCCAGTAAAAGAAACACTTGATGTCCAGATATATTAGTATCCTGTCACCCCTTCGAGGATATGCGGTGTACACGTTCAGTTGATGTATGACTTTATGTGATAAGATCTACATTTGTATTTTATTAAACTTAATAACATTTGATATAATTAAAATTTTAATGTGCATAACGAGTTTTCTACTGCATACCATAACCACAAAAGTGATCCAGTACGCTGACTTTTATGGGCGATACAAATTCGGAATGATGAATCGTAAAGCATTGGTTGACTGGCAAAACGTTTTAATACATACATTCGTACACGGCTACAATTAAAATTGGGTAGCCAGAGCTACAGAAATTAGACATGACATGACTCATACTCTTTTGCACTTTGAGTAGGAAAATATGGTTAGTGCTATTTTAGCGGAGATTATACAGTTTTGATACGATACCAAATAATATTTTTTTTATGTTTCTATACATAACTGCCCATACTTTTAAGTAAAACTAGATAGTAATCGCGCCGGGAGGTAACTAGATTTTGTGCATTTTGGTTATATAAATGTTCTCAAAATTTAATCATACATTCTCTTAGCATTCACTCGAGTATTTGATTATATATTAACGCCCGATTTCTGAATTGAGTATTTAAGCTGAGAACGACTTAAGTATCGTTTTGTCTCATTCAGTTGTTAACATTTAAATGCGACAGAACGATACTTAAGTTGTTTTAAGCTGGAATACTCAATTCAGAAATCGGTCGTAAGAGTTGTAAACATCTAAGCAAAGGGCAAGCACGAGCGCCATTTTATCGACACGATAACGGTTAGAATGAGATGGCAGTATACGATACTAAGTAAGTGCGTAAGAGATGGCCCACGCGATAACTAGTTTAAACACCGCTCGTACTAGCCGGGCTGTTAACAAAGTCGTGTAAGAAAACTAACATTTGAATTCTGTTTAACATAAAAAAGAGTCTGAAGTTTGCATAATAAAAATGCACGTATGAAAAGCTTGATAAATATTGATGAAACTCGAGAGGTGCAGACGTACAAAGCAGTTGTCGATAGTCTCTACCAGCCCCGATGGAAACAGTGGAAACATATGGCTTGAGCATGTAACGATGTAGAATTGTAAAACTACAATGTTTCGGGCGATTATGAGACTACCATCTTGTCCCCATCAACTTCCAAATATGACTGAGAAGTTTCTAGCTATGTATGTACACGTGTTAAAATATAGATAATATAAATTCTTCAGTTTGAGAGGTTTTCCTACGGAGTTGCCTATAGTATATATTTTCTTGCCGCAATGGGAACATATGGCTTGAGAACGTAACAATGTAAAATACGATCATATAGCAGCTGTCTTTTGCAAGAGTTAAAATAACGGTAAATTAAACCATGCAAAAAGGCTACATCTCAAAGTGGTATAAAACATAAACAGTATTTGTTTACAATTTCTGAAACATGACTGAAATTGTTTCACTTCTTCGGCTTCGGAAATTGATTTGCGTCGCTTAATTGCGCGTGTGTTGAAAATATGCAGCCATTTTATACACACCGCAAAATTTTACAGTGCCGTAAAAGGAAAACTTTGATGATATTTGTAAAGAAATGAGTCATTTATTTTTAAGAAATTTTATTTTTATTTAAAATATGTTGGGCTAGTGGCAGACTACCACTTACTGCCAAAGTTTATGTTTCTCTTGACTTTTTTGATACTTTAATGATATTTAATAAGTCATTTCATTTCAAGCTATGTAGTGTCAGCTTAGATAAGCACTAACCCATTCCCTCCCTTGGGTGTCGTGAGAGAGGAACTAGGGTTTTTGGGGCTTCTTAAGTGATTGATGAGCGATGGGCTGAAGACCCATCTTTAACCATCCTTCATTTTGAAAAACACAAATTCCGAAAATGCCTGATGAATTTCTTATTCTGATGTTCTGACTTATTATGGGATTTACAGCCGTGAATAAATGTTTTTATGTATGCATGTATAATTGAGGAAAATATAGTAAGGTTTGCCGTGTAGTGTCGGCTTAGAAAAACAATACCCCATTTCTACAAGTGGCTGAGAAATTTCTAATTCCTTAGTTCTGGCTACCCCTTTTATGGATTTATAGCCGTGAGTATATGTATGTATGTATAATTGAGGAAAATATCGTAAGGATAGAAATAAACTAACATGGATGAGTTGCATAATTGTATGATAATTGTATGACAGTGTATGAAGAATCCAGACAACGATTGGGGAATATACTCATGTCGCAGTACATCAGAATCCATGTATGCAGTATAATCGTTTATTTGTATTAATTTATACATATGCATGTAATCTACCTGTAAAGTGTAAATTATTTCTTGTTTGAGGAGTGCAAAATATCTACCTAACATATTTTTTTACATTAATTTATTGAAATAACCATTAAAAGGTTGCCTGAAAGAGATCATTTTAGATGATGAGACTGCCAATTGTTTTTCTATCCAACAATTTTATTATTATTATATTCTATTCTATCTTTATATCTGCCAAACCTTATGGGGTTTACGGTATGATGTGAATGCTATCTGTTTAAACAATCTTATGATCATAAAAAAAGATGCTATCTTGCTAACACTGAGTCTTAATAAACTATTCAGTGTGCATAGACCGTAAATACGTAGAAAAAATATAAATTCAACGATTCAGTGAGATAAATTAACGGTATTCAAAGTAATTTGGTGAAAGTGATATGGAGGTAATGGCAGTTTAGATTAAATATAGAATGTGCTCAAATGTCCAAAGTTTAAATACTAAATGGGCATGCATGAAAGTATTCATGAATGTCAATTAATAATAATAATAATCTTTATTTACAATTAAAACCTAATACAGTCATAGCTAGAGCACTACAAAATAATTGGGTTTACATTTGAAGGAAGGTAATATAGGGAGCGTTCAAGTATTACGTAACGCAATTTTTGAAGATTTTTGACCCCCCCTCCCCCCACTGTAACGCTCCGTAACGTTTTTCTGTAACCCCCCACCCCCCTCTCTAAAGGTTACGTAACACTCAAGTCATCATTTTTACCCTGAAGTCGCAAAAAGTTGTTATAGTTTTTATCCTTCGTATAGTTTTAATTGCCTTATAATAAAACAAGAGATTTTTAATTCGCAACACCTACGTATTTTGTTTATTTTTTTATAAATTTGAGTTTTATTTCCCTATTTTTTTATATAAAAAAAGAAATAATGTTACGTAACGTGTTGTAAGAAGGACCCCCTCCCGCCCGTGTAACGCATCGTAACGTTTTACGAGAAAAAATTGCGTTACGTAATACTTGAACGCTCCCGTACACATAGGTGGACATTGATGCCATAATAGGTCGAACCTGTGGCATGGACATCAATATTACATTTTTTCTATTTTTTTTTATTTTGAATTAAGGTCGAGGTTTGCCAGGATCGTGTAAAGTGACGTTCTAGTCTGCTTACCCCAGCGGAAACTAATGGCGTGACTAATTTTATCATTCTGAGATATTAATTAACGTATGTCTGGTGATTTGGCATTTTAATTCAACATAGCTGCGTAAGTACTTTACGTAAGCACTAGGTATGTTTTGATGTTTAATAAAAGTTATGAATGCGAGTGTTTTAAAACGTGAGGCACGATTTCTCGCTTACCTACTCATTTTCAGAATATTATTAACTGAAATGGGTAGGCAGACGAGTTTTCATATTGTAAACATCGCCTTGGTTATTTTCATACCAGTAGTTTATTTGTACATACATACTCACGACTATTAATCCCTAGAAGGGGTAGCCAAAGCTTTGGAATAAGAAATTCCTCAGACGCTTTTGGAAGTTGACTGGGGAAAAGGTTGTAAAATTAAGGATGGTGGTAAAATGGTCTCCTGTCTCAAGTGACTGAAGATTTTCTAATTCTCAAACTCTGACTTACCCTTTTTGGGATTTATATGAAAGTATGACGATTGCACTACGAGCTTACGTACTCACCGCCATATTTGTGGTGAAATTTTGGTTGCAGTTCGTAATAATTGTACCTATATAGCACATCACATTTGCCCTTTCGTGTCTAATTGGTATAGGTGGTAATTACCAGCAACGGACCACCACAGAGGACACATTAGATTGAATAGGAAATGTTATGAAAAAGGAAGGCGTCCGAAGCGTGATGATTAAAATAGCATGTATGAAAACATTTATAAATGTGAAAGAAGCTCTAGAACATGACAAATATGGAACCCTATGGTCCTCAATGGGGACTAATAATAGGTAATATGTGTGTATGTATGATGTTGATGACGATTTAGAGCTTATTCAAGTATAAGTTGAAAACCAAACAATCTCTACCTTTAACTCCTGTATATCGCATATTTTTAACAAATAACACTGAACTTGGGGATTGAACTATATTTAATAAAAATACATTGTAAAATAAAGAGATTTTTATTCTATTTTAGATACTATAATATAGTCGGGATAAGTATAAATTCAAAATTAAGTAATGCAATACATTCTCGAAACTACGAAGAATAAGCCGGATTTTTAAGATCTTACTTAAAAGATCTAGTATATTCTTTTGATTGATGTAATAGTATGATGTGATTGCGGAAGTCTGAATATTTGCTCGAATTAACATATTTTTAAATTATTTTACTAATAAGTCTATCGAACGATGCTAGATTTGGATAAAACTGGATTTTAATTTGGTCGATTGCATTATTTTAAGGAAATTATAATTTTTCGCTTTAACATCGTAAGTGAATTGTTAGAATTATAATAAATGCTAGAATTATGGCCTTCATATTAATTTAAATTTAGAATTAGCTTCATATTAATTTTGTACTCTAAACTACATATAAAAATTTAGATTTATTATTTTTCCTTCGTTGTATGCATGTAGGTACTACCCTACCAGAACAGTATAATTGAGTTAATTAACTTCATTAATTGTTCGTCACAATTGGATTCATATATTTTCAAAATGAAAAAGGAATAATTCAAACCCTACTCCAAACGGGCAATATACCAAAGCCGACATATGTGCAAATGTATCGACACACTTATCATACTCGGTTATAAACATTTCGATATCTATTCTCATTAATTGGAAGTATTAAAACTAATCGCCGAACTAAATACAGGTAAAACTGCGCCGCAGAAATCTCCTGATAATACAAGAGGCGAGACAAGGCCATAACTGGCGGAAGGCGGCGGCGGCGGCTGCCATGCCGGCTCGCCCAAGGTTGTTTTTGTCTATAAACACAGTTACGTGACTCCAAACAACTATATATAACACCTACCCACTCTTAAAGAGTTAATGCTAAGTCCTATACAAACAAAGTCTGCTATTTTCTGTAGGAGACTAGGAGTATTATGAAGCATTTGCAAATGAATAAAGGAAATTAAAACAACAACATACGAGAAACAAACAATTAAATTTATTTCGAACTTATATTTATTACAGTCGCTTACATATCTTTCTTCCCTAAAAACAAATTGAACAGGGCAAAAGATACAATTATATGTAATAAGTCTATCTAATAACACAGATTTCGAGCTTTAGAACAAGCCCAATTCGAGTTGAGATCAGTCGTTGGAACGATGTTATAAATAGGTCGGGAGAAGTCCACAGTGCAAATAATGGCTACCGTAGTCTTGAGCGACACCTGCTCTTCCTGTAACGATGTGTGTCGATTCTGATCCAACGACTTCTTTGTTCCACTGATCTCCAAGGCGAGAGCGGTCCCACGAGTATCCGGGGTGTCTTCGCCAACCCACATTCGCGAGGCAAAAAATCGGTCCTTTCACAAGCCATAGTCCACGCGGTCCTCACAAGTTTCTAATGTTTATTCACAGGTTTCTTGTTGTTCTCAGTGTTCTGCAGCTTGGTGATGATCTTTCTAGAATGTCCGGACGGGTCGTTGTGGTTGGTGTGCACGCTGGCCTCCTTCTTCGAGCGCTGTTTGCCGCTGTGACCCGAGAAAATGTGCTTATCGTGCTCGAAATTGTAGTAATCGTATTCATCAAAGAAAGCTTCAGACATGATGAAAACTAGATAATTTTTCAAAATATTACACTCAAATGAAATGCTGTCAAGTTGACTCGAGGATTTTTGTATAAATATTGTTGAGTGCTGGCGGTAGTGAGCCGTATTTATAGTCTGCGCCACGTCAGTGACCGCAGCGCGTCGATAACACTGTCGCGTTCTGATTGGTCGAGAAAAGTCGTTCCGGCGGCCGACCTCATGCAATGGCGTTTGTTTTGAACCGCGGCTCATGTGTGAGTTTGCCGGTTGAGATACCAGGAGTACGTGCAAAAAAATCCAATCGTGATGCTGTTTTTTCTAAGGTTTGATCAGTAATAGTAGTAGTAAGTTGCCAGTAAAATTGATATAACGTATTTTAAACGGGTAGTAATTAACAAGAAATCCATTATAATTAAAACAACTTTTGACTTTCGGATATTTTAATCGCGTGTTATGACATGGTTTTTTAAAGCCCGACGTTTCGAAAACTTTTCAGTTATCATGGTCACGGGAAGACTGAGGTGTTATTTGTCATTATACAGTACTATAAAATTATTAATTCTAACTACCTTCACAAAATTTAAGTTACATTTGCGTTTAATATTTGCTAAGTACAAAAAGAGCTAATGTTATCTGGAGTCTTGCTAGTGTTCTTCCCTTGCTTGGTTTGGTTGTGTTAATGATTGGGTTCCAAGCAGGTGGTAATTGCCAACCATCATCTCTATTGAAGTTTGGATGTTTATTTATTTCAATAGATTCGCGTATCATTCTAGGTATCAATCGATTCTCTTTTGCTAGAATTGTAGGTTTGTCAAAACGCATTTGGTGGTTTGGCTTATCTAAGGTGTGCTCACACAAAGCAGATCTTACAGGACGCCTATTCTTCATATCAGCAATATGTTCTTTTACGCGAGTAGCTACACTACGCTTCGTTTGACCGATGTATGAAAGATAAAAATATCGATTAAAATATCCGAGAGTCAAAAGTTGTTTTAATTATAATGTGCAATCGTGAAAGTCTTAGAAAATACTAAGAAATCCATTAGTCTTATCTAACCTAACCAAAAACTAGAAATCACTCGGAGCAGCATTCCATACTACTGTACTCAGTATTTTCAATGCGTCAAGCATTTGTTAATTTAAATTAGCTCAATCATATAAATGCCTGAGTTTAATAATTACGTTTCACATTTTTTGACTCTGTCACATGAACATGACGCATCGTTTTATAAAAAAATATGGATTTTTTTTATTTTGATCGGCACAACTTATATGTCTTACATGTATGGTAAACTTTAAGAAATTGTATTTGGTCTATATGACTAACTTATTATATACCAAAATTTTATTTTGTTTGATTTTTTTAAATCAATGCTGTTAAAGAGATCAATTGTACTGTTGTACTAGAGTCATAGTCTTAAAGTAGTTTTTTTTTAAATATGAAAATGGTATATATCAATCATGATTTCAAAATTATCTTCTTAAATATGTTTTGCCCAATAAAAGGCTAATTCGAAACTTTGGTAACACTCATCGAAAATTTTCGCAGTGTGCTATCGGTGAAACCAAACACAACTGAGCAACTGATGCAATAATTACTGAACATCATACGCCATCTATGTCGGCCGCCTGACACTAACAAGTCGAATGAAAACTGTCAGAAAATTAGTTTTCATACGGTTTCTATAAAACTAACTTACTAACTTAAAATAATTAAATATAAGTACTATCCCGACTTTTCATAACTGTTGTGAAAAGTTATCGAAAATAATTTGTGCCTACGTAACGTACGTAACGTAAATCAAACAAATACTCATTGTAATCATCTCTGTCTCCCCTTCAGGACTATTTATTCTCATTTTAAATAATTATATTGGTGGATATTTATATTTTCCTCTAGTTTTTAAAATGAAGGGTTACAGAGCCAGTTTCACAATTTGGAATAAGTACCTACTACCTTCAAAAATGTATATTTTAATATTTTTTTAAAAATTTTGCCATTTTATGGGCGAAGAGCAACTTCAAAGTTCCCATATCTTATATCATTAGTTATGTTTTTAGGAAGCACAGAAAAGTATATGGAAACAATATAAAATATGAAAAGAAAGGAAAACAGGAAAATAAACAATACTTATTTTACCTTTTAGTGAAGGTAAGGCAGAGGTAAACAGTTGCTGAAGTAAAGTGATAATGTTCAATTAAAGTAAAGTTGTATAAAATGTAAATAATACAGAACTAATCTCTGTTATATTTATATATTAAGTAATATTTTTACTGAAAATACTATTTGTAATTAACTATACAAAAATATTTCTCTTCAATCTGACCCACAAAGACATATCTTTTTGGTCCTCTAAGGGTGGTAAGCAAAAAAAGGTGGGTCCTCAATGTAACTTCTCCGAAATCTATACTAATATTTATAAAGCTGAAGAATGTTTGCTTCAAGACACGATTTTCAAGGATTACTGGTCAAATTCAGAATTTTCCATAAATTTTAGATAGGCAAAATAATTTCCTTAAATATCATACTAAATGTAATGAAAATGCTACCCTTGTATACCCAGAGAAGAAAGCTAGTTAATAATATTCAAGAAATTAGCCATAAAGGGTGTTTTAGATTTTATACAACATACTCATTTGCTGTGTAGTGTCGGCTTAGAATAGCACTACCCCTTTTATTCCGGTGGGTGTGCGTAAGAGGCGACTAACGGTATTGGGGCTTTTTAAGGGATTTTTGGGCGATGCGGTTGGAGACCCATCACCAATAACCTTTATTTTACCATCTTTTCCCCACGCAACTTCCAAAAGTGGCTGAGGAATTTCTAATTCGTTAGCTCTGGCTACCCCTTCTAGGGAATTATAGCCGTGAGTATATGTATGTATGTACAACATACTCAATCAGAAGATTTTATTGTATCCAATTCGGCTCAAGAACTAAAACGCGGAAGTTTGTTAACGCCTGCGTCCATCTTTATTGTTACGAGAAATATCTTCAATATTCATGTTTATAAATACAAAGCGCGATTTTCCGTTTCCGCGTTTACTTGACTTCCCTTGACCGAAGTTTTACCAATTTTGACAACAAACCAAAAGTCTTATGTACAAGTATTACTATTTGGTTCGCCTACACATACAACATCTGTACTAATATTATAAAGGGAGAAGTTTGGTTTGTTTTTAATAAATAGGCTCCAGGGCCGCTAAATCGATCACAAAAATATTACACCATTGAAAACCCTTCAGTATAATAACCAAGCTTTCAGCATAAATTTTATAAGGCAAGACTAGTGACTGAAAATGTCAAAATGAAAAAAAAAAATATTTTTTAAAATTTTGTGTCTGGTTAAAAAGTCTCTTGCGAAGCCAGGGTAAACATTTCTTACCTATGTTTAAAAATATTATGGCAAAAAGAGGTAGCCACGCTTCAGCAACAAAAATTGTTCAGACATTCACACTCAAATAAGACAAGACGTTAATATTTAATATAATAGTAGGATAATTTATAATGAACACTATATATACACTGCTGTGTAGTGTCGGCTTAGAATAGCACTACCCCATTTCTTCCGCTGGGTGTACGTAAGAGGCGACTAACGGTATTGGGGCTCTTAAGGGATTTTTGGGCGATGCGGTTGGAGACCTATCACCAACATACTTTATTTCACCAGCTTTCCCCCACTAAACTTCCCAAAAGAGGCTGAGGATTTTTTTATTCCTTAGCTCTGGCTACCCCTTCTGGGGATTTATAGCCGTGAGTATATGTATGTATGTAATTTATAATGAGTTTTCAGCAGTATCGCTCAGTTATCATTAAAATAGCCTCTTACCCTTAGTTGTTTAATTGGACACCGAAAGAAAATATGGTATATTGCTAAAGAGCGTTAGAGTGAATAATAATTGAATCCCAAAGTGGTCCGGAATAATTCATTATACTTCTATTCAAGAACATAAAATCTGTGAAATCATTTATCCGTGTGCAATAATGAGTATTCCATTCTATTCTTTTAATGACCAAATATTAACGAATACACTATACTAACTAGACATTTTTGCTTGTGATTATTAGCGAAAATGCTATTATATAAAATATGAGCTGATTGTTTTTCATTCATAACACTTAAAAGAATAACGTCATTAGTTCTCATCGGGGTAAGCATTGATTAACAATTGCCCATTCGGATAATCCCAATCCAAAAAAAAGTTTTCTTTAAAAATAGTACAGCTGTTTGTTAAATGTGGCAGAAATAATTTCAAGTATTTACAAAACCCCAAGCATTTATATATTTAATATTAATTTCATTATATAAATTGTACTTTAGCAATCTGTTTGGTTTACTTATTATTTTAATCTAATTAATTAGTTATATTGGCTTCGTTAAGTCTTTGACACATGTACTCAATTAGTCATTACAGTGTTCGGTCCCTTAGACCCTAGCTCAGCTGAAATTATTAACTTCGCTTACTTTTATTATGAACTACCATCATCAGGTTTAAATTATAAAAAGTTATATTTTATTGTTAGTTATAGTGCCGTGTAGTTCCGGCTTAGAATGTCGCTACCCCTTTCTACCCAAGGGTGTCGTAAGAGGCGACTAAGGGTATTGGGGCTTTTTATTGGATTTTTGGGCGATGCGGTTGGAGACCTTTATTTTACCATCTTTTCCTCACTCAACTTCCAAAGGTGGCTGAGGAATTCATAATTCCTTAGCTCTGGCTACCCCTTCTAGGGAAATATAGCCGTGAGTATATGTATGTATGTTATATTTTTATAGTAATACTTGGACATTAACTTCTGCATTTATATTTTCCTGATTTGATTAAAATGGACTATAGATATGGAAAAAAGTCATTTATAAGGAGTGTCTATATAAAATAACTTTTTCGACTCAAACCTTTTTCACTATATTGAATATTTTTTATGCAAACTCTTTTGGTTTATGTAAAATCACAAACTATATAGAGATCGCATTAGTACATAATACCTCCATGGTGAGACCTTATAATATAGAATAAAGCCTGACATCTTTTTTTTTATTTTTTGACATTTTAATCATGTTGTTGTTACATTTTAAAAACGTTAAAAAAATGATCTTTTTGCGTAGTGAATGTCTATTTTACTAATTAATAATAATTTTATGCAAATACTTACTTAATATCTATCTATTAGTATAAAATCATCTAGGGGGTCTTACATCATATAAGGACTAGTCATCTCATGCTCAGTCAGTGACCAGTTTATAGCTGAGGGGCACTAAATGGAAAAAATAAAATTGATATACATAATTCATCATCATCATCGTCATTAGTTGTCCTTTTTTTGTTTAGTTTTAATTATTATTAATTTTGTATTTTATAAGCTCATTGTTTTAAGATGACTGTTGTCTGTTTAAAGTGTACTCGTACCTTTGGTTATGAATAAATGTTTTTCTTCTTCTCTACCTTCCAATATTGATCTGTATCTTTGAGACTTTGCAAACATTCAAAAAACTTCTTATGTATTTCAACTTCAATATATATATATTTTTTATGTATCATTAAGCCTTTTAGGTATTGCAATCTCGCAATATGAGATCAACCATTCCCGCAGGATCCCACTCTATTTATTATTCTGCTGGATCCCGCTTCTTTAAAACGGTACATTCAGAGACAGTTTCGGAGATAATTCTATTAAATTCCTTTCCTTTGTTAAACCTTATTTCAAAAGTTATCATCACAGGTTTGCCGTAAATATAGTCGTCGATAAAGAAATGACATCTAGATAAAAAAAAGTTTGCGTTTATTATATGGAGTTGTTCATTATTAAATGATAAGACTTAACTACCAATAAGCGTTACAAAACAATATTATATTTCTATTTATGTAAATGTAAAACGTTGCCAAGACATGATTCTCTCTGTTAATTAAGTTATCAGATCGCAACCAAGTTTCTAACACTACAAAGACTAGTAAAATGGCCAAGCCAAACTAGCCAATATAACTTTATATTGGCCGAGTCGAGATATCTTAGATATTAGAGAAAAAATCATAATTCTTATTATAAGAACCATGGTTTGACGTCGTTTTAATATGCAGTATGCGGTTTCGGTAAAACTAGCAGAACCTTAACTGTTGTAGCCATTTACTTTTTAGCAATATACACTCTGCGCTACAAGGAATATGAAGACGTCGAGTCGTATTAATTTTTTATTATTTTAATCATCATTCAGCTAATAGACGTCCACTGCTAAACACAGGCCTGGGGAGTCCTTAGTTTGGTAGTATGTTTAGGGGTAAAGATTTCCATAACGACCGGTCCTGCGCTGCTCTCATCCAACGGCTTCCCGCGATTTTCACCAAATCGTCGGTCAACCTTGTGGGAGGCCTACCCACACTGCCTAGTCCGGTGCGTGGCCGCCTCTCTTTTCGGAATCTCCTCATTTCGGATTCGATCACGTAGTGAAGCTTATAACATAGCCCTCTCCATTGCTCTTTGAGTGACTTGGAGCCTTCTGATGAAGCCCATTGTTAAAGGCCAAGTCTCTGTACCATATGTCTGGCATGACTTGCAACACACATTATTTTAACAGCGATAATAATTTATTTAAAAATATTGTCAACGATCCATCTCGGACGAGCAGCATGCGGTAGGCTCCCCACATTTTCTCCACCTACAGTATATTGCCTAAAAATAATGGTTTTCAAACAAATTCTCTAGCCAGTAAAACAAAAGTTATCCATACCTTCCAATTTTCGCGCAAACAGCAGCATCAGCGCACACAGCCGCTTTCTGGAACGTCTGCAGCGCCGACCAGGATGGTGGTGGGGCTACCACTGGGTCTGGGGGCTCCATCGTTTTGCTGGTCTTCGAACTGGTCCCAATCAGGTACCCACATAGTGCTGATACGAAGATGGCGACTACCATCAACCCGATGATCAGCTTCACTCGAGTGCGAGATCTAAGAATGATAGAGCATTTTGTGTTATTCAGTTTGAAATGTCTTAAGGCGTTCATGGATTTGTCTTTGTGATTTGTAAATCATAAATATATGACATCATAAATGAAAAAAGGGTTTTTTGATTAATGGTATTCGGGTAGGCTTTGATTCCAGGATAATAATTAACCTATGCGTTTGTATTAGAATAGCAATACCATGTGAATAATTTATTGTCACACGGTGGTAAGAGTGTTTATGTCGTATGCTAATGTCAACATTCCCATTAGGCTAGCTGAAATTTACACAAATGGTGTATTTTTGTTGCCGCTATAACAACAAATACTAAAAAGTGAAAAAAAATATAACAAGGGGGATTTAGATACAATAAACGTGTTTTTCTCGTATGCTCAATTTTAAAAACGGTAAAAAGTAGACGCTTTAAATTCACATTTTACCCTTCAAAACAAATAATTTAATAACAGTAAAGTTAATATCAAAGGGGGGCTCCCATACAAAAACGTATTATTATTATAGTTGATAGTACGGAATCCTTCGAGCGTGAGCCGACTCGCACTTGGCCGGTTATTTTATATATTATATAATATTGTATACTTCAGTATATTTTATAATTATATTATTATGTTTCACAGCGAATGATTATTTATCTTTCTAAAATATACTGAAGTATACAATATTATGATAAAATAATATGTTTTCTTATCAGTTCAATTGCTACACATACTATCTACTCACGGCTATAAATCCCTAAAGGGGTAGCCAGAGCTTTGGAATTGGAAATTCGTTAGCCACTTTTAGAAGTTGAGTGGGGAAAAGCTAGTAATAATAAATAATTTTGGTGATGGGTCTCCAACCCCATCGCCCAAAATTCACTAAAAAAGCCCCAATACAATAAGTCGCTTCTTACGATCAAATACGGGTAGAAATGGGGTTGTGCTATTCTAAGCCTACGCTACGCAGCTGCCACACGTTAGATATATTTTTATCATTCGCTCTGCTAACTCAGTTGGGGAAGAATCTTATTTTTTTATGAACCAACAGTGGTCTCTACTAGCTTTGCTCTATGCGTTGTTTTTATTATCAATGAGGTAGTTCAATGTGACAAACTTGAAATAGTTAAAATATACCTAAAAGCCAGTGGCTTAAAATATATCTAAAAAAACTGCCATATGACCCCCTTCTGCCCTTGAGGAGTCTTATATATTTTTTATGATAATTTTATGGATCATTGGTGAAGGCGGTTAACGTGCGCAATGTGAAAACTCAACTCAAATCATACTTTCACGCCGTATATCCCCGTAGGGGTTTACAGAGGTACTAATACTTCGGATCATATACACCTGGTGTTCAGGGTTTTGCTTCCACAGTGCACTCACGTAATAGGGGCTGCCCCCTATCAAAATTACATCTATTATTAACTATCGCCAATTTTTTGTACGATTTTGTATTTTGTACTATCACATGACTAAGTACAACTACGCCATATGGGTTTTCTCATGATGTTTTCCCACACCGTTAACAACCATGATCAACAAACCACTCATATTACTTTAGAAAAGACAAATTGGTGTAGGCCCGACCCGGGATTTAAACTTACGCCTGTCTGAATTGACGGGCTTGTGTTTTACCCATTGTACTATCACGGTTGTTGCGAATGTGAAAACATCCTGCGAAACCCTACATGGCAAAGTCGCACCGCACATGTGACAGCCAGTGTATACAAAGCAGTGATAAGTTTGCCGCTTATCACGTGGAAAATTTAGTCAAAAACCGGCAATCCGTCAATAATAATAGTGAAATGCCAGCTATAAACATGTAACATTAAAAATACATAGATGGTAAAATAAAGGTGATTTGACGTGGATTCTCACTCACTCACACAACAACAAAAACAAAATTCAAACAGAAAGAAATAGGATAGTATTATTGTTAGTCGGCATACAGCTCCTTTTAAATCCATGATATTTGAATTTTCAGGACAATACAAAACGATGATAACTTACGTTGCATTATTCCAAAAACCGATATTCCTACTAAATCCTGAAAGCCTATTTACCGGAGAAACTAAATTTATTCTGTCTATCTGAAACTGGTCCGTTTGTGTTTCTATGAAGTTCCGTTTGTGCAAGCCGCTTCTTAAATTACTAATCATCATTGATGACCAACAATGTCCTTTCGTCATAATTGAAACCAACTCGGCATTTCACATAGTTTATGAAGTCAAACAATTGATGTTTTCCGAATCAAAACATAACATAACCTTCAAATGTATTAAAGTTCATTTAACACTGTTTCACTATCAGTAATGCACATAGCAAAAGTACTGTTTTCTAATCGTAAATTGTTTTTAATAATGTTGTTCACATTTCGTCATAAATATTACTGCGGCGGCGTGCGGTAGTATTTTCATTTGGGAGTAGGGTATTGTGTAAAATCGATCAGCTGAGCGCAGAGCGACGCCGACCTGTGGCGAAGCGCCATTTGCCGGAATTTGGTCGTGAACCAATGGATTCTAGGTTTGTGGGTAGTTAGGTCACCTGCGCAGTGTTATGATTCTCTATTTGCTAACTAGATGGCGCTGTGCGACCAAAATGAAATATTTTTTTTTATAATATGTAGTTACATCGAATATGTGATTGAACACAAACGTTATTAAATATTGTTTCAGCAGTTATATGTAATAATTTATAACAGACACGATATTTAATATTGAACTCAAATTTTCTCTTTCATAGAAGTAAAGTAAGTCGATTTATATTATTTACTAGTGGATCGTCCCAGCTTCGCACGGGTAGCGTTGTTTTTTAAATATCTGAGGTTTCTTTCTTTAGTCACTGCTCAAGCATTGTGAAATTCAGCGCAATGTTTTCAATTTATTAAATTTATAGCACTCCCTAAACAGTGTAGTTTGGTGATTTTTAATGCGCTTTAATGAACGGTTCAGTATTTCCGTTTAATAGCAAATTTTGGAATAAAACGCTATGAAGTATTTATAACAATCTAAAAAATAAATCATTACGTGTTGTAGGATGCAACTACTGGCGCCATCTAGTATGTTATATGTAAATTAGTAAAGATTTGGTTTTGGTCACGGGCGCGATGGCTTATTTTATGTATAATTTCGGTGTTTCTCTACCGATTTCTATGATTCTTTTTTTATTGAATAGGTAATAATGTTACCTTTTTTAAATTAGGGATGAGTGAGGGGTTTACAAACGTAAGAGTAAACAAATATAATCAGAATGTTCCGAACTGCTAAGCTATCAGGAATTACACGTGTTATTGTGAGTCAACCGTAAAAGATAGACATAAATTGTTGAGGATTTCTTTTTAGATTATTTTATGAAGAATATTTCCGTCATACATGATTTCTATGTAAATTTAACCATTAAGGCTGCACACGCGACGGAAGCTTAAAAAATGTAGTAACTTCTCCCGTTTTCCCAAAATTTCCCAAAATTCCCCTTTACTACTCTGCTGGAAAGTATACAAAAACCTGTCCAGGAGTATGGAAAATAAGTGTACCAAGTTTCGTTAAAATCCGTCGAGTAGTTTTTGTTTCCATAAGGAACATACAAACCGACAGACAGACAGACAGACAGACAGACAGACAGACAGACAGACAGACAAAAATTTTACTGATTGCATTTTTGGCATCAGTATCGATCCCTAATCACCACCTGATAGTTATTTTGAAAATATATTTCATGTACAGAATTGACCTCTCTACAGATTTATTATAAGTATAGAAGATTAAATTAAAATAGAGGACGATTAAGCACTCCGCAGGTAGCGGTTATAGATTGAGATGACAACATAGTTATATTTTAGAATATGGCGAAAATAGTGATTAAAATTGACGCGACTTATCATCAACTTTCCACAATATTGATATAACTAGATTTTCCTCAACGATTGCTGAGGAATATCAATGTCGCTTGTATATTTATTCTTCGCACGGTGCGGCTAATTTACTATCCTTCAAGACAATTTTCAATGGCCTTTTATCGGGTTTCAATCACAACCTTGGCATATATGTGTTACATAACTGAACTAAGTATGTGTGTATTGTTCTAATTATATATTTGAGGCTGTTTACCATACGTTTGCCTACTAGTATATTTAGGTAGAAATATTTTTTTAAAGTTGTAGCAATTTTCAGATTTATTCATGTTATTTAAAACTTTATACACTTTCGCAGTTTAATTTTCAAAAATTAAACTGCGAAAGTGTGTGAAACATTGTCCAGATGTTGTGTAAGTGAAATGTAGTTTTAGACTTTAGAAAAATACTTCCAGAATTTTCATTACGATATGAAAATGTAATTAAACATTTTTTCGCCAATGATAGAGCAAGGTGTATTTTGCCCACTATGGTATTGACGAGAACATATTTTCATAATACGAACGCTACGCTTGTTCTTGTAAATGATTAATTATTATTTAAAATATCAGATTATAGAACTACTTTCTACTATTAGAAATAGATGTTTCCATTTATATTTTTCTACTTTAAATTATTACTTTGAAAGCAAATCCTTTCCAAAATGGGAAAAATTAATGTTCTTCCTCACTTTTTTAAACAAGCCGATTTAAAAAACAATAGAGAAATAAAAAAAAACTTTCAGCCACAATTAGTTTGAACAAGTTTGTTTGCATTTTGGTTTAAGTTCTAAAATATAAGGGGCTTTTCATCCCTTGCGTAGGCTTGTTATAAATTGCTTTAATCTCGTTTGCAATAGAATCCAACAATCATGTAAACAAACCAAATTGTCACGATTACTCCGTAATCACATACATTTGACGATCAATTATGAACATAGTCTGATTTCAACGAACGCACCATTGTTTTCACATTATCTTCAACACGATTTAACTTGTATTTATAAGTTAAATTTATTAAAACATTTGCAACGTAAAAATTTCGAAGTATTTGACAAGCTGTCATCTTAGTTTTTTACTCATCGAACTCTATAAGTCATTGAAAAGTTAGTGTTGTTCGTAATCTGAAGTTATCTTTTATTTTTAATTTAATAAATTATTTTAATTTAATATTATTTGAATACATTTTTTTTTTCAAGATCTTAATATAATTAACCAAAACGGATTGTATCCTAAGCCATAAAAATAATGGTTAGTTTTTAAAAATTTACAGGTGGCCATTTTGTTAGCATTGTCATTCACAATCATTCACTGTTCTGTGGGTTCGCTGTGCATTAGTGTTTTCTGTTTCCGATTTCTACGACTTTGCATTCTCATTTTTTAACCGACTTCAAAAAAAGGAGTGTTCTCAATTCGACCGGTATATATTTTTTTTTTTTTTTATGTTTGTTCGCCGATTACTTCGCCATTTATGAACCGATTTTGATTATTATTTTTTTATTCGAAAGAAGATACTCCCGGATTGGTACCATGATGAGGATATCAGGGTCTGATGATGGGATCCTGGAGAAATCGAGGGGAACCCTCAAATTTTATAGGCAAATGTACCGCGTTTTACATATTTTCTGAACTTATATTGGCATTTGCTTCTGAAAATCATATTGTTATGCTGCTGAGCTGATGATGGAAGGTGTGGATCCTCAATCACTAGGTATTAGGAAACAGTTCTTTCCAAATTCTATATAGATTTATACTCCTCTTCGTAGCTTTTATGAAGAGAAGTACAGGTTCACTAAACATTTCTTTTGTTATGTTATTGTTACCGAGAAAGTACCATGAGACCAGGATCTGATGATGGCATCCCAGGAAATCGAGGGGACTGTCGAAACTCACAATTAAATGACAGTGTATTTGTTCAAAACGCCGATAGGCCTGCCTTGTATAACGTGAGAACACTGCCTAATAAATCGTGGGTACTCTGAACAACAGGTGACAATGTCACGTGATATTCAGAAGTATTACTACCTCTGCTAACCCCTTCAGGGATATTCGGCGTGAGCGTTTGAGTCTTTCTTGAGATGTAGAATTGAAGACCAAAATCCTTCGAAAGGCATTCCTTTCGAAGGATTTCAAGAACAATGTAAGGTTACATATGGTTGAGCCTATTTAATATCGTACTATAATAGAAATACCGGAAATACGAAGAATAATACAGTAACTGTCGCATCCTCATCCGAGAGGCATCTTTGCCAGGTCTACCCATCTCTAAAACTCGTAAAATAAAATAATTTTTAACAAAAAGAAAACCGACTTCTTAAAAAAACGACCGAAAATAAACAATCTAGTACTAAAAAGTACGAAATAAGTTTTTTAATTGAATATGAGTACTGTGATTGATACCTTAGCAATTTCTTTATTCCACACGCGTCAGTTCAACCTACCTAAATATTACAATTCTCTTAAATTAATTTTTGAGTCGGTGCCAGACAAACAAAAGTAAATTCACCCTGCTATCTATCTCTGATTATTACAATCTAAACAATATATATCTATCGCCTAACGTTTTAAATGATAATACGTACAAAAATCAATTTACCCTACAACTACAAGGTACCCTACATTTTACACGTATATGAAGTGCGAAATACACACTTCTTATTATCAATTATCATCGAGGCTGGCACCGGCTCACAAATTAATTTAAGAGAATTGTAATATTTAGGTAGGTTGAACTGACGCGTGTGGAATAAAGAAATTGCTAAGGTATCAATCACAGTACTCATATTCAATTAAAAAACTTATTTCGTACTTTTTAGTACTAGATTGTTTATTTTCGGTCGTTTTTTTATGAAGTCGGTTTTCTTTTTTTTTGAACTTTTGTTTTGCTTTACGATTTGGCTGGACATATTTTTTTTGGAACGACGACCTTTGCACGGCATCACGGACTTTGATATAGCATACGATTGGTATTATTTCTCAAGGAGTAATCAGGAGGTAAGAATGATTTAGATCTATTACCTACAACGGAAATCTATTAGACGCACTTTAATATTGTATTGCCCTCGTAACTAATTATTTGAATAGATCACAATTACTGAAATGTATGTGTGTAAAATTATATTTGTTTTTAAGGTTAGGCCATAGTCTATGACTTAAAATTAAAATAATTAGAAAAATAAATTTAATTAAAATAAATTAGAACACTATGACATCACTATGGGCATAAACAATACGCTGTCAATGTCAGTCCGCCATATTTGTTTACATGATTGTTGGATTCTATTGCAAACGATTTTACTTACGTCCACGCACAATGGCCTGCCATGCCGGGCTCAGTGCGGAAACCCATGGCGTTTACCGCCCATCTAATAATAATAATTGCTTTACTTATACTAATGATAATAATTATAAAAAGGAGTAGCCATTTGAGTTGACAGTTAAAGCATAACTGATGATGGTTTCTCAACCATATCGCTGAAGAATCGCTACAAAAGCCCTTACTCTTAGTCTTCTTTACGATACCCAATAAAAGAAGTGGGATAGAAGATTGATTCTAAAAAACGACTTAGCTGAATCATAAAAACGGCGGCGACCAAAGAATACGCAATAACTGACAAAACAGGTTTCGGAATGAACCCGAAACGTGTTTGGTATAGATTTAATTAGATCTTCCAATAAAAAAGAGTAAAAAGACGGTATTGTCTTTATAAATAGAATATAATTAAATGCTGTGACTGTTGAATAAATGTTGAACACGTGTTATTCAGTTATAAAATAAACTATATGTACAATGAAGTATTTTATATTAATAAAAAGCACTTTTTAATCGTATCATCCCTCGCTGTCTAAGCCATATAGCTAAGAGTTCTGGACAAGTGATTAGTTAATTTTGCAATGCACCATCAATAAACCCCACAATTAAGAAAGTTTGATTACCAACGATGCTTAATTTCAACATCTTTTCCCTATTCAACTACTCAAAGGCGAACAAATGTTTAAGTCCTGCCTGATTTCGTCTTTTATGATTATTGTCTTAATAGTGTGTAAGCGTAAGCAGATTTCTGTTTAACGTGTAACTAATAGCTTCGCAAAATGAACAAACTTACAAAAGAAATGCAATACTTTTTTATTGGTATTAAGTCTACTACACATGATTTATCAGATTAATCTGACAAGACGATCAATCAAATCACTACCATTGTCCTATTAATTAATTTTATATATTCCAAAATATAGTTTAAGATAATTTACAATTTGCCGTGTAGTGCCGGCTTAGAATGTCGCTACCCCTTTCTACCCACGGGTGTCATAAGAGGCGACTAAGGGTATTGGGGAGTTTTGGGCGATGCGGTTGGAGACTCATCACCAAAAACCTTTATTGTTACCATCTTTTCCCCACTCAACTTCCAAAAGTGGCGGAGGAATTTATAATTCCTTAGCTCTGGTTACCCCTTCTAGGTATCTATAGCCGTGAGTATATGTATGTATATATGTATAATTTACAAATTATGAGTCATATTTCATTCACCTACAAGGAGTTTATGCAAATTTCAAAAGTTAAAATTATTTTACTAAAGTGTTCGCACGCATTCCAGTTCTACGATTATGTCATCATCGCCAAATTTTCTATATCTAAACTCAATTCAATACTATTTAGTATAGACGGTATGCATACGAGTATATAATACGAGGTATAGTATTTTTGTTTGGTAACAGGCGATCTCATCATGCAATGGTGGATTCAAAGACGGTTTTACTGTTTTTAAGTAGTATAAGTTTATTAAGTGGGTTAAATATGTAACACTATATTTACATTATAGCTGACCCGGCAAACGTTCTTTTGCCATTTAAATTATTTCCAGGGATTTAAAATAAAAATTAAATTATAGGGGTGGATAACCCTTTTCACTTAGAAACTTAAAAAAATGTGTATATTAGATTAATGAGCAGTATTTTTTTACCGATTTAGACATATAGAATATAATGTATAGCCCCGTAAAATTGAGATGTGGGAGGGCCGGTTAAATTTCTAGTATTTTATTAGTAATCGCGAAAATATGGTGGTGCACGATATCGACGAAAATACGAATTAATTGTCAGAGAATAAATCTCTAACCAAATAAAGAAAATGGTCTCAACACTCAAGATGTAGGAAACTAGAACAGAAGCGAATACACGCGTGGTTTAATATTAAATTATAAAAAAAGTGAATATAAGTTTTTGTTTCGAAATTTAATTGTATTGATGAGAATGTACTATTAAATGAAGCAATCGATCCTGTCTGTCTACTCTAACAAGAACTAATAGCAAGGGTAGGTTTATGTATTTTTAAGAAATTTCTGTCGAAGACTAAGCAATTTTTTTCTAAGCGATTGTATATCCTAAGCACGCTAGTAATAATAAGTAATAGTTACACATAGTTTATATTTTTATTGGGTAATGTTAGGCAAATTTTAAATTAACCTTGATACTGAAATACTGATTTAGGATTTTTTATAATATCAAATAGTTGCAATGAAAGTCATGGTTAGTGACGTAAGCGAGACAACAATTGCATTTACTGTGTATGAATTACCTGACTCAATTAAAAATATTACCGGAAATACAGTAGGACAAAGATTATGGGTCTCGACGGAAACGAGATACTATCGTATTATAAACGTATTACGCGTATATCCACGCCGTTAGTTGGCATTGGGGTAGGCAGGGACTGTCAATCGCAAAATTGTACCATGCAGGAAAACTTTTCGAGCTTTGACTAGAATTATCAATCGTTACGCAGGATTTTTTAATTTAAATGCTTCGCAGGCCTACGAAAAGGTACAGGATGTTCATTAAAAAATTTTTGAATAACAGTCCCAGTTAGAGACTTTGTGTATTAATATGATATGTGCTTCAAAGATAAAAACGATGAGGTTTTCACGCAACACCAAACAAAATACGTAATTACAAAGCTCTGGGAAGCTGAAGGATTCAAAGCCGTCAGTATAAGGTGGAACCACAACTTAATCCAAGATGCAAATTTTGTTTCTGGAGAAAGAATATTCGCATTATTTTGTACTGGGTAGTAGAGTAATGAGGTATCTTTCATAAAAGATACTCATACAAAAGAAGATAAAATATTTCTTAAGAGGCTTATCTCATTTGTAGACACAGGGATGGATAGCTTAGTTTAAAGATCTGAATAACTAAAATTAAGATATCAACACCGCAGTCAGTTTTTAACACGAGAATATCCTTCATAGATTTGTCTTCATACTATTACATACACATGTTTTTTTTCGATAATGAGGGTTCATTTTGTTATAAAACACTAAAATTTTACTTCATTGAATAAAAACGTATGCTGTGAATCATGTATGCTTGTGATAAAATAAGTTTGTCAGGATTGTGAATAGTATTTATAAAAAAAGTCTCTGCCTACTCTAATGAGAATTAAACGCGTGAGTATATCATGTGTGCACGCTAATTACCTTTTAATTTTGGATTGGGGAACCGTGACGTAAACATGGCCATTCTTCTTGGTAAACTGTTCTTTGTTGGTCTTGTCGTCTTCACCGAGAAACGATTTGTCACACATTTTGATAATACTTTAATAAGATAAACTAAACTATATATAAAATACTAAATAAATAGGAAAGACTAGAAGGTCGTGGAACACGTTGCCATCACAATGTGCTCGGTTGGATGACCTCGCGGAAATGGAGACCGAGAGATGGTCAAACCTCGTTTTATGTAAGCGCGCCATTTTCGCCAGAATGTAGATTCGTTTGCACTGATAACATTTATTATCTTGAATGGCGGGCGGTGGTTTAGAGGCTGGCATTGAAAGTTTATTTTGACAAATTTTACATACATGCACGGTTGTGAACCACTAAAAGGGTAGGCAGAGCTTCAGAATTGGATATTTCTCAGCATACAAGGAAGTTTTAGGGGGAATGACATTAGAGTATAAGCTTTTTGGTGATGAGTCCCATAAGTAAGTCGAAACCCGCGGGAAGAGAGGGTTTTTGCTATTCAAAGCCGATACTGCACAGTCAGTGCAAGGGAAACAAATGATTCTATATTTTTGAAATTGTTTTAATGGTTACAGACAAACAACACAAGTACTAAAAAAGTCCATATTCTTGTGAAACGATTGGAGACACATAAACATATACTTTTACTTACAGACAATTTAAACAATTGGATAACGCATATTTTACAACGACAATAAAAACTGTGGGTATTTACAGTGTTTCAGAACAAATCTTAGTTACTTTGCATACAACTGGAGAATGATTTTACTCCGTGTATTATCTCGGACCCAATTTCTCCATTCATTGAATCACGCCATACTGCATTCTTAATGTTTAATGAAAGTACATCACTTTATTTCTTAAAAGTTGTTAAAATTTCACTTCGGAAGACGCTGTAATATCAAAAGCGAGTTTTATGTTCCTGATGAGGATCAACAGTTCTCAAGTAAACATATACTCACGGCTATAAATCCCATGAAGGGGTAGCCGGAGCTAGGGAATTAGAATTTCCTCAGCCACTTTTGGAAGTAACGTGGGGAAAAGATGGTGAAATAGAGGTTTTTGGTGATGGGTCTCCAACCGCATCGCCCAAAAATCCCTTAAAAGCCCTAATACCGTTAGTCGCCTCTTACGTACACCCACCGGAAGAAATGGGGTAGTGCTATTCTAAGCCGGCACTACACAGCAAAGTTTAAATTTGCAGTTATACCAAAAGTAAAGTTTGCCGTGTATGCCGGTATATAATGTCACTACACCTTTCTACTCACTGGTGTCGTAAGAGGCGACTAAGGGTATGGGGCTTTTTTAAGTGGGTGTGGGCGATGCGGTTGGAGACCCATTACCAACGACACTTTATCTCTAACATCTTGTCCCCTATCAACATCCGAGGAGTTTCTAATTCTGAAGCTCTGGCTACCCCTTTTTGGTATTTATTGCCGTGAGTATATGTATATGTACATGTTGTTAAAATTTGACATCAGAATCAGCAGTAAAATCAAAAGTGTGTATCAAAATCAAGGTAAATATACAGATTTCTCTGACATTCGTTACTAATAAAGTTATTGCCGTGTGAGATGTTCCTATTACGAGTCGAGGAGTTTTTTGACCTCAAGATTAACTCACTTCGTTACGTAAGTTCCCTTGAATTGTTGTCACGTGGATGGCGAATGTATCGTTGAAATATAACATTACTATTACATTTTAAATATCTATGAAATATTTAAATCTTTACACATTATTAAAATTGGAGTTCGTATTATTCCTTCCTAATTTGGATGACTTCCTCTTTGCGCACATATCTATTTGATTTTGTATTATATGTCTCCTCGGTGGTCGTCTCTAGTGACATTACCATCCACTTACTTACTGTAGTTTTTTTGTAAAATAAATGGGTAAAATATTTTTTGTTATTGTTGCGGCTTTGTAGGTGTTTTTCAGCGTTGTGGCTGGAGAGGCGACATCACTAATCATTTTTTAATTCCACAATAATTTCCTTACCCAACTTCCAAAATTAAATATCTACGTGAGAATAATTATATATACTACTTAAATGAGGTCAGACCGCAATACCTAATGCAAATGCGTAGTGTTGCACAGATACACTGTCATTGTCGTACGAATACGTAGAAACAGGTCTTGTGGATTTCCTCGGTATGTTTTCCCTCAAAGATAAGAAAAACCACGTTTGTGAGTCAAACAAGGATGGTTTTTATTTAGGGCGCGAATCAGGCAGGAATTGTATATGAAACCTATTGTCTTGACTCTCACTACTCAATACAAGCAAAAGCTATATTGTAGACTACTATATTGTGTACTGTGTGTTTCAAAAATGTCTCGCTTCTGAATTAAATTGGTTCTAAATCTTCCAATCTTAACAGCTTAGCATCTTTTAACATGTTTTTGAAACCTTCTCAAGTCGAATGACTTCCGCAATATTGTAGACAAAACGCTGCCTTTTTGAAAACGTGCTCTAAAACTCGTTTTAAAATCTTAGCCGTTTCGTGATGATATGCGAAAAAAAATATAGAGCTGTCGCACACAACAAAGACACCATATTTTATATCTTATTGGCTATACTGACCATAAACATCAATATTTATCATATCTGTACCCAAACAGTTTACAAAAAGATACTTAAAAAATGATGGGGTACCAAAGAAAACTATTTATGTATATTTATTTATTTGGGACAATTTATAGAAATTCAACAACAATTTCACGGCATAGTCCTAATCATATCAATGAATGAATATCAATTATTAATAAATCCTCAGTTGCATTACTCGTATCTTATAACACCTACGACCTACTGCTGTCAGGGTCTAATGTTAAAACAAGAGTCAGCGCAGAAAAGCAAGACCATATCTCTCTGTATGTGCGCCACATAGTATATTATCGTATAGTTGGTATTTCGTGCGTGAGATGCTTTATATCTCCCGACTAGTAACAGAGGCTCTATTATTTCACTATAACCTGTCTGGTTTTATAGGTTGTGTTGCTAGCTGGAACATTACGTGGGCGCGCCCAAGGCTCGCCAAGATTTAATTTTTTGTGTGTCAGAATCGTAACGAATTACATTGTGTCTCATTTTGAACAGACATGAGGTTATGAATTCATTATTACATTATGATGTAATCATTGTAGGGTTAGTAGGATATGGAAACTCTTAAGAAACAGGGAATGGCGGAAAACGAATTTAGGTAAACATAAACTTCTTTCTATATAAAAAACGACATACAATTAAAAAATACTAGGTTTATAGGTCCGATAAAGAGTGATGATTTGTAAAATGGGTGTTTTTTGTATTTTTTTATTTCTTTCAGTCTTCTAAGCACCAATTTGTTTAATGTTGAGCTAATAATTAACTTAATAATGTTGCTTTTTCCACGTTTTAGCAAGGACAGATATAATTACCAAGTCATAACATTACGCCTCAAATATATGAGTCAAGGGCTTTTAATCCGACAACATCTCATAAAACGACATACTTCGAATATTGCCTACCTCCGAGACTTACAGATATGATCCTGAGCTTTCAGGAGCAAAAACTTTTTTTCTTCTCTTTTCAAGGCAAGAAATAGTACTGTAATTAAAATAGGTATACATTTCCTTTATTCCATCGGTCTTAAATTTATTTTCTTGGAGTGATTTGTAATAACGCGAGATAAAAATATTGCATAATTTTAACAAGAACGGTCACCTAATCATTATTTTTATGCAGCTGTCACGTGACTAAAAACGACCGTGATTAGATATTTCTATGTTGAGGTAGATTACGCATTAAACTGACTATGTATAGGCGGTGCAGGCGGTGTGCACGTGCGCGCGCGATCCCAGCGCAAGTTTTGGAGCGGGCACTCCTTGGTGCGTGGCGATCCGTACATTGTCGGTGTTTTTTCCCGCTTCAAAGGTGCCTCAGTTGCGTGGCGCGCGCGGTGTGATTCGTGCGATCCATCGCTTTATAAGGAATTTAAATGTTTATGAGACCCAAGGTCCCAGATTTCAAGCGATTTTTATATATTGTTTTTACCCAGTAACGTCTTTTTCTTTTATTTTTTCCATTTTTGCGCAACAATTTAAGCAAAATAAAGGTTGCTCCTCCAGCGGCAATTCGCCGCCGTTGTACGTATGTGACTCCATATCGCGCAAGAGACTGACTGAATCACGGATCGCCTTAGGATCACCTGGAGCGCATATTTACGATCACTAGTTTCCAAAACTGGTTCGGTCTAACGCAATCCGCGATCCATGCTCCACTGTCTTGGATCGCGGGACCGCCGCTCCAAGACGCATCGTTCCCACCTTATAACAACAAGCTCTATATGATATTCATGCAGAAACTTCGTCACTGCATGACGCCATAGATGAAGAAGCACTAGATTGGCAGTAAGTGTCAGACGTCATAGCACAAACGTCAACAAATAGTTGATATAAATGAAGACATGATAACGGGTTTGGCATCAAACATGAACGAAAATAATTGTCTTATGGCCGACTTGTACTTAGCCATGTGACAGTGTATTCGTACAAAACGGCGATAGGCCTGCCTACACTGGCCTACACGTGTCTCAGCAAAACGTGGGTCCTTACTTTGGACACTAGGTGGCGCTGTCACGTATTGTTCAGAAGTAATGGTACCTACCTCTGCCAATTTCTTCGGAGATAAATGGCGTGACCGTTTATTTTATGTTTAGTAGGGAGATAACAGGCGGTTGCTGTTATGCACAGACGCGTGAGTTATGTCATAAATATGGATCGATAACATACATATACTCACGCCGTTAATTCCCATTGGGGTAGACAAAGACTATCGATCGCCACTTCGTACGATCCTGGCAAACCTCTCTTGCTTCGTCTACATCCATCAATCTTTTCATACATGCTCTTTTATTCTATATTTTTATTTTATTTCATACATGTGTTGCTAAGCGCAAAACTCGACAACAGCTAGAGTAATTTGACTTATTCAATTTGTAAAAAGTTACTTTAAATTTGGAGAAGGTTCCAAGCTATAGAAAAATTGGAAAAATAGTGAGACCTAGAGACCCCTTCGGGTCGGCTAAATATGACAATTTAATAAAATCCATCATGCTAATGACAATTATTTTTGACAGTACGAAGTCTTTCGGGTAAGCTAGTTCTAGTAGTAACACTTATTTACCTTGCTGACATTCTTGCGCATCGACCCTTGCTAGCCGCTCCCGACTCCGTCACACTTACTCTCCGGATTGTCATTCTGCAGCTGAAAATAACAATCCAAATTTTAAACATAAACATGAATGAAAAAGTTAGAAGAAAAAATAATATTTGTAATATATTTTAAAAATCGCTACCCCTTTCTACCCACGGGTGTCGTAAGAGGCGACTAAGGGTATTGAGGCTTTTTATTGGATTTTTGGGCGATGCGGTTGGAGACCCATCACCAAAAACCTTTATTTTTACTATCTTTTCCCCACTCAACTTCCATAAGTGGCTGAGGAATGTTTTAGTTCCTTAGCTCTGGTTACCCCTTCTAGGGAAATATAGCCCTGAGTATATGTATGTATGTAACACTGATTAAAGCGCCTATTTTAGACGTAACAGGCCCATGATGATGATAAGAAAATCAATAATTTAAAAACAAGTATAAAAAGAAAACAAATAAATTACAAAGTCAAAGAACGAATAATAAGATAGGTATAGAAATGAAACAACACATTAGAGTTAAATTATAAATATCAATAATACTATAAAGACATTAAGATGGAAGGCGAATAAAGGCAATAAAAATACCTTTATTATAACTGATTTTCTGCTAGAATATTAATCATTTTTAATCTATACCAATATTATAAAGAGGAAAGGTTTGATTTTTTGTTTGTTTGTTTGAATTGAATAGGCTCCAAAACTACTGGACGGGTTTGAAAAATTCTTTCACTGTTTTGATGCTACACTATTCCCGAGTGACATAGGCTATATTTCATTTTCAAAAAAATTAGGGATCCTTACGTAAACTTCAAAAATGTAACCCAAGGTGTTAAAGAAATACCAAAAAAAAACCTTACATCGCGTGCGCTGCGAAAACTATTGACAATAGAATAAAATTAAGTACTACAATTTTATAGAACACATCATTATCTAAAAAAAATGGCCCGACAGCATGTCTCTAACTATTATAGTTATCTCACAACAAGCGTCATTATATAAAATTATTTAAAAATTAAATTAAATTCCTGCTTTAGAAAAGGCTCTTTATTTGTACCTATCTAATCCTTATAAAAAAACGTATATATTATTTCAGACTACTTCAATACCCTTATATTACTTTTTGAATTATTCGATTCGAACATTCCATTCGAAAGTTATCTCGAATTAAAAAAATAGGTAAAACTCCGCTCGATTAGCTATGCATAGTAAGTTGTTGCAGGCGTCACGAAGGGGTACGGGAGGCTGCTTATCAAAGAGTTAAAGCAAAATTTAATTATAGCGACTATTATCACTGGCCCAGCAGCCGGTCAATAAGCTCATATACCGAGGATACCGATGATCCCAACTGATCTGCCAATTCCATTTAAACGGCTACAATTTACGGTTAAAACATCTTTTGCTTTAACAAGTAATAAGTCCCAAGGCCAAACCTTCAAATTAGTAGGGATTGACCTGCGAAAGAATTGTTTTACTCACGGTCAACTGTACGTTGGCCTGTCGCGGGTGGGAGCTCCTGAACATCAATTTATTTTGCTGCCCCAAAATACAACAACGTCAAATATTGTTTACAGGGAAGCTCTAACTCTATAAATTGAATGGCTTTTGATGTAATTACTCAGAGTACCCACGTTTTGCATGGAAAGTGTACTCACGTGATAGGGGTACTCTGAACACCATGTGACAAAGTCACGTGATGTTCAGAAGTATTAGTACCTCTGCCAAACCCTTCGGGGATATTCGGCGTGAACGTTTATATTATGTTATGTAATTACTCATTATGAAAAATAAAAAAATAAAAAAATATATCTAAACATAAATACAAAAAATATAACATACATATACTCACTCACGGCTATAAATCCCTAGAAGGGGTAGCCAGAGCTAAGGAATCAGAAATTCCTCAGCCACTTTTGGAAGTTGTGTGGGGAAAAGATGGTGAAATAAAGGTTGTTGGTGATGGGTCTCCAACCGCATCGGCCAAAAATCCCTCAAAAGCCCCAAAACCGTTAGTCGCCTCTTACGTACACCCACCGGAAGAAGAAGAAATGGGGTAGTGCTATTCTAAGCCGACACTACACAGCAAAAAAATATAACATAGCTTAAAACTTAAAAAAAAAGATTAAAATTTTAATGATAAATAATTTATGCCCGAGCGAAGCCGGGACGGGCTGCTAGTAAAATATAAATACTTGATATCATACATAAATAATAAACATTCATCCTAATATTCATATAATTTACCTACAACTAAATACATACATTACATACTCACGGCCATAAATCCCAAAAAGGGGTAGCCAGAGCTTCAGAGCTAGACACTCCCCAGCCTCATTTGGAAGTTAAGAGGGGAGAAGATGATAGAAATAAAGTATCGTTGGTGATGGGTCTCCAACCGCATCGCCCAAAAACCACTTAAAAAGTCCCACACCCTTAGACGCCTCTTACGACACCCTTGGATAGGGTAGGAAAGCATCTGGACACCGCAAATCTGAAACTACCTAGGAAAGCTGTCGTACGATGAGTGGGCATCAATGTTCGTACTTTGAAATTACGTTTTTGCTTTGACCAAGTTAACTTTTCAAACAAATAAGTTGGCATCTCATATTTTATCACCCCAAATAAAAGCGTAGCAAAGTGTACCTGCATGTGTGACGAGGTGTTTAAGAGATTTGTGTATTCCAAATACGGGTTGACGTGGGATCAAGGAGGGATGTGGAAACAAAAATGATAATTACATTAGAACAACATTAAAAAGAAATGGAAGAATACTACAATTATTAAGTATATTTAGAAAGATCAAGACAACGTAAAGCATATTGCTAGCATAGTCCTGATATGCGTATATAGGAGTTGTTATATACAATATATTAACAGCGCTTTCCTCATTTTCGTAAACAGTTCTTCCAATGTTTTCGGAAAAAAGATACATCTGTTCTTAACCTTTATTTTCTACAGTTGCAAAATGCACCATTCAGATCTCGATTCTCGCAGGGTTACGGCAGATGGTCGATTTTATTGTTCCTGACCTAGTTAACCGAGTTGATACGCTTGCTTTTGTGACTCACATCATTCGAAATTTTACTTTCTTTTCAACACTACCATCACAATATATGAACACTCTAAGTTTTTTCATCTAGTATTACCTTATTCAACCGTTTTAATCCTCCCTTATTTTACAACGATATCCTTTGAAAGAAGAGGTAAAAATGGAAATGAGGTAAATGGGGCAATAAATAGTCTAATGTCCAGTCATCACTATTTAAAAGGCCCGGATGGCTGAGCATGATGTTGTGCTTGTTCCTACGTTTATGTATGGCAGCGAATGTTAGGTGTGGCAGAAGAAGAATAAGAGTTGAGGTAATGCAATAGAAGAAGAAGAAGGAGAAAGAAGAAAGACGTTTATTCGCCATGTGTGGCACAAAAAACATACAAACAAAAAGTAATAATATACATAATAACTATTAAAATAACTTAAAATTAACACAATATTAAATATGAAAAAAAGAGGAAAACAAACAACTTAACAAAAACAAACTAATTAATACTTATTCTAAGTCCTTTGCGCCACTGCAACAGCGAATTGGTACTGACTCAGCATTACGTTGTGAATCGTTTGACTCCCAACACTGATTTTCAGTCAGTACCATTGTAGAGTGACAACACAGGCATCACACTAATACACTTTATTATGTAGAACTTTTCAGCTGGACAAGGGATAGTAAATACACATACACATAAATAAATATAGAACATTATTTGCAAACTATTACAATAAAATACACGTATATGACAAAATTTCGATAATACATAAACATAACAGAAGAAATCTTGGCTGGAGGGTAAAATTATGCAAAATAATATATTGATATATTAGAGCAAACACCTACACGCTTCATTTTTCATTTTTCTATAATAAATAAATTTCAAAATATAATATAAACAATAATAAATGTATGCCAAATAAATAAATAATATAAATTTTACTGATGTGCCAGCAAAAACTCCTTCAGCTTACGCTTAAAGGTGTTCCTGCCGAACACATCCCGGATTGGTGGAGGAAGATCGTTCCAGCACTTGGACGCTGCAAACCTGAAAGAACCTCTAAAAGCTGCGGATCGGTGCATTGGCAAGATCGCCCTGACTTTGAACTGATAGCCACTGTTGGACCATTGCAGTTTTTTATACAAATAAGCCGGTGATTCTAGCCTAACAACTCCAAACAACAATGTGGCGAGGTGTAGTCGTCTCCGCGCTTGCATTTTTAGCAGCTTTGCATCGTCCAAGTACGGGGTAACGTGGGAGCGAGGAGGGATTTGAAAGCAAAAACGGGCACATGCGTTTTGCACTCGCTGTATCAATTTCTGTGTACGAGCCAGTATGCAACCCTCATAGACCACATCACAATAGTTTAATCTCGACAATATCAGCGATTCACAAAGGTAGATACGCAAATCCACACTTAGGTAATCGCGTATATTATAAAGAACCTTGAGACGATAGAAGCAGTTACTCACTACTGATGAGATATGGTTTTCGAACCGTAGTTCCCCATCCATCAGCAGGCCAAGGTTGCGAACCTCCTCTACCCTCTCTAGTGGTTGGTCCCTGATAGCTACATCATGGTCCGCAAGAACTTCCAACGTATTATGAATTTGAGTCTTTGTTCCAAGGACCATAAATTTGCATTTGAGAGGATTAAGGGCTAAACAGTTTTTCTCAGACCAACTTACAATTCTATTTAAATCACTATTTAATTTTTCAACCGTTTCTGAAATATTTCTCGGCAGACCAGACACATATATTTGGACATCATCGGCATAAATGTGATATCGGCTATTATTGATTTGATTAACCAGATCGGCGGTATAGACTATAAATAAAAGAGGTCCCAAAATCGAACCCTGCGGTACGCCTCTCGTAAGATGACTTTCAGAGGAGTTGCATATACTGCCATCTCTTTTTTGCAACGCCACAAATTGTTTCCGGTTGGTGAGATAACTGTCAAACCAACGAACAGTATTGACATCAAAGCCATAGTACGACAACTTCGAAAGCGTCAGGGGTATGCACAAACAATCAAATGCTCTAGAAAAGTCCAACAACGCTAACAATGTACTAAATCCTTCATCCCTGTCATTCAAAATGTTATCAACAACATCAATTAGCGCTGTTGCGGTGGAATGACCCTTTCGAAAACCCGACTGGTGTTCCGGCAAGATTTTATTCTTTTCTAGATATTCTGTCATCTGATTGCAAACCACCCTTTCCACTATCTTAGATGCGCATGGAAGGATACTTATTGCTCGCAAATCGGAAATAAGGATTGGGTTACTTTTTTTTGGAAGAGGAGTTACTTTGGCCGTTTTCCAAATGGTCGGGAATTTGCTTGAGACAATGCTTTTGTTGATTATAGCTGTAAGTACGTCAAGTGTAGTAGGAAAAGTTAGAAGTAGCATGTCAATATTAATTTCATCAAGTCCTTTAGCCTTTGTTTTGATTTTATTAACAATATTTGAAACAGTCTCACTAGTCACAGTAGTCAGTGAAAAAGAATCGTGTCCAAATCGATTAAATTCAAAAAAGGTCAAATCAGATATACTCACGCCACTACTACCAGGAATATTGCAGAAATGGTTATTAATTAGTTCCGGGCAGTTAAATTGTGGTGGAAGATCACATTCACGTTTGTTTCGAATAATGGAACGCTTAAGATTTTTCCATAGGGCTCGAGGATCGCCTGCACAATCGTTAATGGAGTGTTTGAAAAAAGCTCGTTTTTCGTTGTGAATTGCCTCTACTACTAAATGCTTAGCACTTTTGTAGTATTGTCGGCTTGACTCACTTTTTTCCCGTTTAGCCTGTTCATGTGCTTTGTCCCGTAATCTCATCATATACCTCACGGTAGGAGTCAACCACGGCTTCGGTCCTTCTTTTACCACTATAGATTTAAGAGGTGCATGTAAATCAAATAGCTGTATAATGTGATAATTGAAAACTGCCAGCATATCATCAATATCATCTATAAGCATAATTGACTCCCAATTTATTTCTGCAACATCCTTTCTAAACATATCCAAGTCAATGTCAGTCAATGGTCGGTAAGTTATTAATTTAGGCATATATTTAGGTTTTTTCAAGTCGATCTGCATAGTAACAAAAGCATGTCGTCCCAGGTCAGGAATATGATGGACATCAACACTTTGCACAGGAGCGTCAGTACATATTAGGTCAATAGTCGTTTCGCTATGGTCAGTAAAATGAGTTGGTTTATTTACAATTTGTTTCAAGTTAATTGTATTCAAAAATTGAGTCAGATATCGATGATTACGGTCATTCACGTCAAAAATATTAATGTTAAAGTCACCCAATAAAACAAGTTTGTCGTAATTACAAGATGTTATAGTTTCAGTAATTGAGTCAAAGAAACTATCAGCGTCGACCCAGTTAGGGCGGTAAGCCGTACCTATTAAAAGCCGAATACCATTCACGTTGAGACGAAACCACATTTGCTCAATAGAGGATGGTGGGTGATGGAAGACGCGACAGTTTAAACCAACTCGCATATAAAACCCCACCCCTCCCCCCCGCGAACGCTGACCTGGAGGTCGCGGGACGTGTCTAAGTCTATATCCAGGTACTACCGGGGCGACGTCATCGCGCCCCGCCCTTAACCAAGTCTCGTTGATAGCTACTACGTCAGGTCTTAAGTCTAGTATAATAGAAGTTAACTCGTCTCAATAGAGTTTATGTCCCTCAGCAAAGTTTGTAATTTTAGGTCATACAATCGAATGAGAAACAGCGTGATTCGTGAAAGCTGTGGTGTGAAATATAATTTTATAAAAAAGGTAGAAAGAAGAATGTTAAAATAGTTTGGGCACATAGAGAGGCTGGATGACTGTAAATTGGTGAAAAAATCTATATAGTTTAAGTGCAAGGTAATATTGGTAGGATAGGACCACGGAGGACACAGTTACACCGAAAAGAGAGTGAGCTCAAAAAGGCAGGCGTCCGAAGTATGAAGAACAAAAGAGCATGTATTTAAAGATTAATGTATGTAAACGAAGCTAGAGAAGTTTACCGGGATCGTACAAAGTGGCGATCGATAGTCTCTGTCTATCCCGATGGGATATAATGGCGTGAGTATATGTATGTATTTACAACCTGCATCTTCTTACTCATCAGACCAAAAACGTCTGTAACCTTAGCTATCTATGAAAAACTCTTAAAAAAAAAACCTTAAACTAACCAGTCCTCACAGCCCATATTTGTCCCCACCAAGGGGATCGAGCCTACCCTATATAGGGCGATTTTGGCCATAGTCCATCACGCTAGCCAGTTGGCCGACTAACGACTAATACCGTAATAGTAGCCGAGACCGATGGCTTAACGTGCCCTCTGAAAACTTAACAGTGTTCACTTTGAAATGACACACAATGACAGTATCAGTCTAGAATAGCACGACACGGGGTTTTTCTTTTGAGGTTGGATATTCATTGCCAATGTACTTTTATTTGATAAATTTCGAGAAGTGTAAAAATAACATTTCAAAACCCCTTACTGAGCTGAGCGTGACGCAATGGCAAAGCGTCTCAGCAGAAGTACGAAATCGTCTGAATTTCCGTATATTTAAATGATTCCGCCTTCAATATCCTGACAAGAATAGAAACTCAAAAATTAGCCATTGATTCTATTTCTTGAGGTCAATGTGCTCCGAGGACTAACAAGGCAGTTTTTATAAATTTGTTTAGCCGTATCGTTGTTATGAAGCTGTTGGGTCATATGCGAAAATAAATCTTACAAAGGTAAATGTCCTTGCACTAATTTTCTATAACTTCTGAAGAGGCCAATCGCGTCCTAGGGGTTTTACAGAATCTTGATCTGCTTTTCATGATAAAAATCTATGTCAGTTGACTGTCGAACGCTAGTATGTAGTAATCTAGTGTTGAAATGCTAGTCTTTTCAAATCTTGGCAAGGACGACCAAATAAACCTACTCTAAAAGTAACGTAAAATCAAACCTGTGAGACGCGAAGATCGCCATGTAACATATGGGGAGATAGAAGCGTTATTAAGCATCTAAGGGATTACCATATTTAATCCATAAAAGATCTTACATAAAGTGCTTGGTTTTGGTTACATTACTTTTCGACAATCATAAGGTGGCCTGCGTCAGATGATGTAACAAAACTCTTCACAGATTTGACCGAGGAGGTGAAATGAGAAATTTCTACTACATCATCAGTGATAACGAATATTGGATCTTTGCCTTCAGCCCAGATTTTAAAGAACAATACGCGATCTAGGTCTTCCTAGATGAGCCAAAGCTGATGAAAGTTTTACGTTCCGGAATAATTTCAAAGAAATGTTGGATAAGCTTGTTGCAAAAAACGGCATGTACGACAGCATTTGAAAATTTTAAAACTGTTGATGCAGAGTGGTACAATTAAGATTCGTTTGCCAAACTTGGAAATTCGAACCCAAATCACCACCACGATGCTAGCTCCCATTTCTCATCCAGAGATTGATTAATTAAAGCAAGAAAACGCTGTCATTCTTGACCATCTTCCATTATGTCCTGCCGTAAGCTTTAGGTTTTTAGACTGTGGTTAATGGTTCTAAGTGATTAAGCTGTCGACATATTTGTTCCAATGAGCTATATTTTACACCCTACTTCGAAGAGGAGTACATGTTTTTATAACTAGTTGGACCGTATGGCAAGCATTTGCATAACAAAGTGTATATTGGCTGTGATTAAAAAAAATTATAAAAAGTAATATTTTTTATTTGCTTTTAATTTTTCCAACGATTATTTTAAACCTTACAAAGACATACCTCGTATTTTGGTGTCTTATCTTGCAGCTAATAAGAATAAGATCGCCATCAAATATCGGCATACGATCGCAAAACTTTATTAAAAAGTTCTGAAGGGAACCTTGTACATAAAAATATATATGTTGCTGTTTATATATTATAATTCTTAACTGCTAAGAATAGCACTAACCCATTTCTTCCGGTGGGTGTACGTAAGAGGCGACTAACGGTATTGGGGCTTTTAAGGGATTTTTGGGCGATTCGTTTGGAGACCCATCACCAACAACCTTGATCTTATCATCTTCTCCCCACTCAGCTTTCCAAAAGTGGCTGAGGAATTTCTAGTTCTTTAGCTCTGGCTACCCCTTCTAGGGATTTATAGCCGTGACTATATGTACCCTTTGTATGTATTTAATTCGAAACGGTTTGATATAATACAATTATTGTTTGTGACTCAGTACTTAAGGATAATAGCTTTTAAGGAACACTTATTTATATAACAAAATATTAGCATTAACGAAATATTTTCGGATCTAAATAGTAAAACATAAATTTGTGAAAATTGTTGTTACTGATAGCTGGTACTAAACTTTGCCGGGTTTATTCATTCTGGAGGCCTAGCATGAACGTTATTTTATCGTCACTCTGTCGTCCGTGAGAAAGAGATAAAAGTGTATAAGACCGTGTAGGTGCCAAAGAGATGGCTGTTTTATACATCGCGTCTATATAGTTAAAAGGTCACTCGGGCTAGCCTTGATGGATTGGATCAGAATCGTAATATGAACCCATTCGTGATCGTTGGCTGATTCTCACAATCAAAGTTTCTTGACCTAGAGCGATTACATTATTCATAATAATTTAATTGTAGTGAACGTACAATGCGATCATTATATGCATATCATCTGAAATTTCTTTATCGAAAAAACCGTTGTCTGTGACCATCCAACAAACAAACGTAAGCTATTTGTAGTTTCCTATTTTTTAAATTCAAACCAGCGTTTTACGTAAACAACCACCTGCGCTGATAAGTTTAAAACAAGGTAATAAAATAAATTAAAATTCACTTTAATATATCTATATATAATTTATTATAAAGGATAAATATATTGAGACCAATGATAATAGAGCTAATTACGAAAGTCTGGGAACTGATTTAGCACGCGAACCTCTTTGCATCAGAAACCGGTAATTCTAGTGTTCACCGAACATTTTTTAGAAGATAAATAATAAAATTTGGTTTCCTTGTTCAATTAATCGTAGATGCACCAACAATTTATGCAGAATCACAACGAATATTATTTCAAAGATTTCAATTAACAGCAAAAGTGTAAACTCCACAAAAAAAATTCTTTCAAGAATTTCTAGACTAATTAAAAATGGCAGCAATGCAAACAATTAACTGAGTGTTTTGTAACAAACTTACCGCTTTATCAGACTATTCCTTCATATAACGCTGTGGAGCCCACGTGGACACACCGGCTCGACCGCCGCGGCCTAACAACACTAACTCTTATTGTTTTGAATTTAAGTTTGAATTTACGAAAACAGTTTACTGATGTAGTCAAACACGACGCGTGATTTGTTACTGAGCTCACTTCCCGCGAATTTTAGGAGGTTATTCAATGATGTAAGATACAATACTCATTGATTTGTTTGAATTTACGTTGCGTGCATTCAGACATTGAGTTTATGGGTGCAGTGCGCGCGTCCCCGGCCCGAGGACTATCGTACTGCCAGTCAAATGATACAGAACGAACGATGTTGAATAATGCTTGCATTATGTTGTAATTTTTTGTTGCTGCTTTTACCCAAAGTCATGGCCAACCAGTTGATCAGCTTGCTTGACTGGTTATGTCACTACTGTGCGTTAATGCAGTGAAAATGCATCGTTTTCGAAAAGTTTCATCAAATTGTTTATGCATATTTTTTTATAGTCTATTGATTTCTTGCAGTGCATTGGTTGGGTGGGATATGAAAAGATAGGATTATTTATAGTATATGAAGCTGTGTTCGATAGTAAGGATGTGCCAATCAAACCAATTAAGACCCCACGGAGCGGAGCGGTAACTGGAGACCATGAATTATCCAAGCTGAACTATGCTTTGCGAGCGTGTGTGGTCTTTGGCTCATTGCTCATGTTATTAATTTGCAAATGTGTCCCTTTTCTTTGTCTAATTGGGCAATTTGGGCATGCCATTTATTTCGATATAAAAGTGCAAAGAATATACCTACCTGCAGTTTTTGATAAAGGATACGGTACGATATTAGTCGGCGCATTTTTGGCTCTCATTATGTGTAATTTGTGCGATTGTTGTGTTTACATGTTGTATAATATGAGGGACTGAATAAAGATTTTTTTACTTTTTTTTATATTTTTACAATCTGTCTGGGCAACACACATATTTGAGTTTTACAGCTTGCCATTATTTTTTTCCGAAACAACTAAGGAATATTTATTTTTTAAGCAGTGAAACACCCGAGGCGAGTCATTATTTTAGTCCGGCAAAGTAGTGGACGAATTCTACATTATTAAATTAAAGTAAATGATTATGAGATTACTTTCTTCATTCGCTTGCTTTTCTAATATATAAAATTATCGTAACAATATTTTGTACGAAAATTTTATCATACAATTTTAGTGCTGAAGTTGTAGTTCGTTCGGAAAAATTAAATATAATTTGCCTACAAAAATTTAACATGCAAAAGTAAAAATCTACAACAACTTGTTATCAGCTACAATACAAGGCATTATTGGTGTCAGACTTTTATGGAATAACATTAATTAAAGGTGTATTGACTGTGGTGAATCACCACGGGTGATTAGGCCACCAGGCCGAGATTTTATGTATCAAGAAATGCAGAGGGTTCTATAACTGTTTCGATCGGTTTTACTTACTTGCTAATCTCGATAAGCTTATAGCACCAATTCATATAAGTTATGAACAAAATAGGAGAGCCAAAGAGTTTTTACATAATTGAACTGCAAAGAAAATAAAATGGCGGTTGAATTCCACTTATCAGCAACAAGCGAACTTGCCTGATATCCAAGTCAAATGTGTCGTTTCGTTAGGTTTGCGATTATTATAAATGAGTAAATAAGTTTAATTCTAAGAAAGGTTACTTAGATACTCTTTCTCAAAGACTTTTTAATTGGTCGCTTTCTTAAGTTTCTTAGTACCATTAAGATTATTTTTATAACTTTAAAGATAAGTTTATTGACAATATAAAATTGCCATATCTACTTTATTATGTATGTAAACTTGGAAAGTGAGGCGTGTGTAAATAATTTTAATTATTCTACTCAGTCAAGAGGGAAGGGTCATAATCTGGTTCTTATATTGTTAGTTCATTTACAGTAATACTTATTTAAGCACATGTTCGTTACCAATATGTGAAAACTGTTTCTATCTATGTTTTACATTTTATTGTTTTTTGCTAATTGTTGTGTTAAAGCTGTTTGTTTTCCGTAAATAAATAAATAATAAATAAAATTAATTTATTATAGTTACTTACAACGCAAGTTCTCTTTGTGTGATAATTGTATGCCAAATTTTTGTCAGTAAAAACTTCACTATTTTATTTAAGTATCACATCATTTTAGTAATACGAATAAAGTTTTTTTTTTATTGTTTTAAGTGCAAAGAAAAATATGAAACTAAAACTTCGTTGTAATTACTGTATTACTTTGTAATAATGCCAAGTAATGTATATTTAATGTACGAAACGAAATGGTAGCATTATAATTTAAATTTAACCGTTAAAGTAACATTTCAATCTAGTTTTTATTATTATTTACGATTTATTTAACTTTTCTCTTATCACTTTTTAATTTAATATTGTGTACGAGTTAGGTCATATCTACACAAGCGTGCGTCAGCATTATATCTCATCATGTTGCTATTTAGTTATTTATCAATTCGTTAATATAATAGCAATCAAGTCAGCTACGCGTGCTCATCGGTTACATTTTAAGTTGAAAATAAAGTGGTTCAACTATGACGCCCTATAGCCGGATATCAATAAATAAAAAAATAAGAGATTTTTTTCTAAAATAATAAGATTAAATATATCGTATATTCAAAGTTGTACGCAGGCGAATTTTGACTAATTGAATATAATTGTTGGCCTGATTAATAAAAATAAATAAAAAATAAAATAAAATGTTTTTATTGAGTAAAACAAGGCTACATAAATTACAACGTGCTTATGTCTCCATTTAAACTTAAAAGTCTGTGTTTGGAGACATCGCTCCTATCTAAGAACAATAAAATTTATTATTACAATAAGATTAAAAATTAAATTACTACAATATATCAAATTAACTTATTACTATAAATTTATTAACTAAATAGTTTGTATGTGTGTGTTTGAGTGTGTGTGTGTGTGTGTGTGTGTGTGTGTGTGAGTGTGTGTGTGAGTGCGTGGTGTGCTTGAGAGTTTGTGTGTGCGTGAGATTTTTAGTGTATATGTGTACATGTTAGGACATGTGACTGTATATATACATATCATAATCAAACCTCTATCATTCTTGGAGTAGTGACTCCACCTCGTCATATGTTTTATCTTCGAACCACATAGATATACTTTTTTTGCAATCATAAAATGTTTTAGGATATACAGTGTGTCCAGTAAATAAACGTCCAACCGTTAACCACAAATAGAGGACCCTGTGAAGTGCCCGGAAATGCAATTTTTTTTATTTTAGAAAAAAGCCAGGTTTAAGTTGTTTTTTATTTTTTTAAATTCCTTTGGGCTATTTTGTTATGGTAAGAGGGCAAAAATAGGGATATCGGCTTATATTGTTTTTATTAGACTCCTAATGAAGCAAAGAACAGCTTGGTTAGCAAAAATTGAAGATTAGAGGAGAATTGGTTAGCAAGAGGAGGACAACATAAACCTGGCCTATTTCTAAATCAGGTTTAATATAATAACAAAAATTGCATTTCCGGGCACTTCACAGGGTCCTCTATTGGTGGTTAACGGTTGGACGTTTATTTACTGGACACCCTGTATATCCAAATCACTATTTAACCTATTGTATATGAGTGCAACACGTTTATTAAACTGCCGTCCAGCAAAAACAGTGTTTGTTTTTGGGACTTTACAAGGAACGTATCTCCTTCTCTGGAGAGTCTTGGGAGGATTGAATTGTAATGTTTTATGCAGTTTTAATACCGAGTGTATAACATATAGTTTCCTAACTGATAACAAACCAGAGAGGAGGTATAGTTTTTCAGTAGGAAATCTCCTTTTCTTAAAGAACATGACCTTGATGAGGCCGCGCTGAGCACGCTCAACCTCCAGAAATCTTGTTTTAGCCGCACCCCCCCCCATATCGTTATACAGTACGTGATGATCGATTGCACCAAAGCCACATAAATTTCCTTTAAGAGATCTCTAGGACGCCCTTTTCCCGGTACAGTGCCCGCTCTCGGAATCACGTGTCGTAGTGTTTTAAAGATATACGTTAGTTTTCTTATTCTTTGCATGACATGCTCAATATGTGGATACCAAGATAGACGCTGGTCCAAAAAAATGCCTAGGTATTTGGTTTGATTTACTTTTTGCAAAACAGGACACGTACAAATTTGGGTATCTAATGGACTTACGGAGCAATTAATATTATTACAATTATGTAGCCGAATGGTGAAGCTGTCTGCAGGTTGAGTATTATCATAGATACTAAAGCACATGTAGTTAGTTTTATTAGCATTAAGTGTCAAAATATTTTTATATAACCATTTTTTTATTTCCCTTAACCCCAACTCAGTACTGATTCTGATCTGATCCCAGGAATCCCCAGCGAACACGACAGCGGTGTCATCGGCATAGGAAAATATTTTGGCATCCTGGACTAGCATATCGCATAAATCGTTAATATATATTAGAAATAAGGTCGGGCCAAGGACGCTTCCCTGTGGTACGCCGTATGACACCTCCTCGTATTCACCGGTGACATCCTCCAATTTTACTTTCTGCCTTCTACCAGACAGGTAGTCAGTGAAAAGCTGTAACGGGGTTCCCCTTATTCCAATTTTATTTAGCTTGTTTATAAGGATGGGGAGAGAAACGGTATCGAAAGCTTTCTTTAAATCGAGAAATACAGCCAAACACTTCTTTCGTTTGTCAAGTTGCTCAATGACAAAACTTGAGAGCGCTGATACTGCGTCTTCTGTGGATTTTCCTTGGCGAAATCCAAATTGACTATTTGAAAGTAAGCTGAATTTGTTTAAGTACTTAAGCAGACGTGCATTAAGTAATTTTTCTAAAATTTTTGAGATTGCCGTCAGAACCGAGATAGGCCTATAATTACTGATCTCATTTCTGTCCCCACCCTTATACACTGGAGTCATTACTGCTTGCTTAAGAGGAGCTGGAAAAATACCTTTATTAAAACACAGATTCGCAATATGAGCAATAATTGGGACAACTTCGGACTTTGCCAGCTTTAAAAAAGATGTAGGGATATGATCCCAGCCAGGCGCACTTTCCGATTTGAGATTTATTAAAACAGAATGGACCTCCTCATTATCAGTAGGTAACAGAACAAAAGAGTTTGTTTGTGCTGGTAAACTGTCAAGATATTCATGTAATTGTTGGACATTAGGCTGGGATTGCTCCGCAAGTTGTTTGCCAATACTGGAGAAAAATTTATTAACATAGTTTGCTGATTCAGTAGGAGATGATTCAAGGTTTATTAACTCTGTACATGAATCCTTAGTTTTGCTAGTATATGTGATATTTTTAATGTTTTTCCAAAGTTTTTTATTGTTGTTTACTGTTTTTGCTAATACTTCCCTATCATATTTTCTTTTTACGTGTTTTATAAGTTTGTTACAGTATTTTTTATATCTATTGTATGTTATTTTAACTATATCATTAAAAGGATCATTTCGCGCTTTTTTCTGTAAGTTGTTCCGATTTCTAATACATCGTAAGATTCCTGAAGTCATCCACGGCTTTATTGTACGAAACTTAGAAGGAATGTTCTTGATGACTGTATTATCATTTAGTGTTTCAGTTATACTAAATATTAGACGGTTTACTACCTCAGTGGGGTTATCACAGTACAACAATTCTGCCAAGTTTTTATTTTTTAATTGATTTAGTGCTTGATCAAAGTTAATCACCTTTTTAGTTTTTTGTACAGTTATGTTTTTATTTACTTTTGTTATGGATTAATGGTGATCTTGAACGCATTTTGCAATGGAGAGAGGCATATGGACTGAAAGTATATTCAAATAAGAGGCAATAATTATAATCGGTAGTCCTGACATTGTTTTTAGGATCGACAAATACTGCCGCCTGTGTTATATGAGGGGACATCAATTCCTTTAGCCTTGTAGTTAGAGACCTAGGTGTTATTATAGATAATACTTTATCATGGGTACCACAGTTTTGAGTAAGTCGTGGGACTGCGTAATTTTCTCCCTACTGCTACCGAAACTGCGTTAGTTTGATTATGCTGACACCTGTTATATCAACATAACTGAAGAGCAACTTAATAAGGTTAAGCGCCTCCTAAATCTCTGCATTAGGTTTATGACTCTGCATTATTAATATGACCACGTCTCTACTTACTTATCGCACAAACTCAAGCGGCTACCAATTTATCTCCGCAGGAACGCACATATCTACTCTATCTTGTTTAATACTGCCACTCTTCCTATCTAGAAGCGTTTCCAACTTTTTCATTCTTCACACGACCTTAATCTTCGTCTTACTATAATCTACTATTAAGTACTCCGTCTCACTCAACTACTTTCTATAGCTCCTTTTTCTCAGCTTTTTTTTCCATTTCTTTACTGCGCAGGCCGTTCTGGAGACTAGCGACTAGTTAAATCTCTGCCTATTTTCAAGGATATGGTGAAGAAACACTACATACCTCTCTGATACACTGTAATACTACGTTGCAAATAAATTATATGTATGAGTATGTGAATAAATTTTTTATGTGTATTTAATCAAATAATCATGTATATAACATAACATAAACATAAACGTTCACGCCGAATATCCCCGAAGGGGTTGGCAGAGGTACTAATACTTCTGAACATCACGTGACTTTGTCACCTGGTGTTCAGAGTACCCACGTTCTGCATGGACAGTGTACTCACGTGATAGGGGGCAGGCCTATCGCCGTTTTTGTACGAATACACTGTCACATGACTAAGTACAACTCAGCCATGTGGGTTTCCTCACGATGTTTTCCCTCACCGTTAACAACCATGATAAATTAACCACACATATGTCTTTAGAAAAGACAAATTGGTGTAGGCCCGATCCAGGATTTGAACACTAGTTGTTTGCACGATAACCGAGTGTTCTACCCACTGGGCTATCACGGTTGCGGTTATGTATATGTTGATGCCAAATATGATAATGATAAGTATGTATGTAGTATTTACTTGTTAGTATTTATAATGTTAGAAAAGTTAGATGAAGTATGTCTGGTAATGAAAGAAAAGAATTTAGATTTGTTGTGTGTAAATGAGACGAAGTGTAAGGGAAAAGAGGTCTCGCAACTTGGATCAATTACTGCCATCTGGTCGGGGGTCGACCCTAATATCTTGCCAAGGAGTGGGACTTCTTATGTCTGAAAGGATGGTTCAATGTATGTCAGAGCATGAGTGTGTGAGTCCAAGGCTCCTCTGGGTTAAGTTAAAAGTCGGGCTGGTCCGGCTACGTGTAATATGCGTCTATGCGCCGGACATGTCAAAATCTTTAACCGAGAGGGAGGAGTTCTGGAATTTACTAGGTGATATAGTGAATGGGTGTGATTTGAATGAAAGGATAATAATGTTGGGAGATTTTAATGGTTGGGTTGGTGTGACACGCAACGGTTGTGAAAGAGTATTAGGTAAATTTGGGGATAATAGAGTGAATGAAAATGGTGATAAATTGATTGAAGTATGTTTGGAGAGGAATCTTTGTGTTACTAACACTTTGTTTAAACACAAAGATATCCACATGTATACAAGGCAGCGAGGAAGCGAGAGAAGTATGATAGATTTTGTGATTGTTGATGAAAGGCTGAAATCAAAGGTGGTTGACACTAGAGTTTATAGAGGTGCCAACGTAGGAACAGATCATTTCCTCGTTGTATCACGAGTAAGGGGTCTGTTTAAGCGTTGGCGTCATAGGACAAGAGTGTCAACTACTGAAATTTCTAGAATAAAAGTAGAAAATTTGGTAGATAATGAAAAAATGGGAGATGAATATATTGAGAAACTGGATGAACGACTAAGTTGCGTAGAAATGACGGATGATATGGAAAAAGAAGATGCTTGGAATGTGCTCAAATCTGCGGTAATTGAATGTGCGACGGATGTTTGTGGATTGAGCAAGAGGAAAAATCGACCAACATCAAGTTGGTGGGATAAAAGTGTGAAAGATGCTGTGAATGAAAAGAAGAAAGCCTGGCTCGATTTACTAGCAATCAAAGCTAGTAAACGGATGAATGTGTGTAGAAATGATGACGAAGTTGAGAGATTTGAAGTTGAATATAAGAGAATAAAGAGAGCGGTTAAGAATAAAATAGAGAAGAAAAAGCGCGATCTGAAAGAATGGAGTGAAAAGAAACTCTCCGATAATTTCCAAAGTAATTAAAAATTATTTTGGAAATATATTAGACGTGAAAGGGGAGTTTCTCAAAACACGAGTACAAGTGTGATGAAGGATGAAAAAGGGGAACTTATGACTGATGGAACAAGAATAAAAAGAGTATGGAAGGAATATTTTGAGGGTCTCTTTGAAAAAGAGGATGATCCCATTACTTCAGCAATTGATAGCGATGTTAATTGTGACGAGGTAATGGGTGACGTGTCTGAAAGTATGATAAGTATGGAAGAAATTGTAAAAGCGATGAAAAGTATGAAACTGGGAAAAGCGGCAGGATATGATAGGATATGTGTCGAAATGCTGAGGGCTGGTAAAGGGTTAGTGGCTTCTTGGCTGTTCTTCCTTTTTCAGAAGTGTTGGGCACTTGGCAAAGTACCAAAAGATTGGTGTAGAGCCGTGATTGTGCCCCTATATAAAGGGAAAGGGTCACGCCAAGAAGCAAAAAACTACCGTGGTATCAGCCTACTCAGTGTTGTCGGCAAATTGTATGCGAAAGCTCTGATCGAAAGGGTGATGAAAGAAACGGATGAAAAAATTTGGGATGTACAAGCAGGATTTAGGAAGGGAATGGGATGTATGAATCAAGTCTTCTCCTTAAGGTGCATCACAGAGAAATTTTTGGCAAAAAACCAAAAAGTGTATTGCACCTTCATTGATTTGGAGAAGGCGTATGATAGGGTAGTAAGAAAGTATTTGTGGAAGGTGTTGTCTAAGTTCGGTTTGGGGAGCCAACTTATACGTGCATTGGTGTCACTCTATGAGGATTCCAATGCATGTGTGAGAGTAAACGGAGAAGACACGGACTGGTTTGAGATCTCTAGGGGTGTTCGACAGGGTTGTGTGGCTTCTCCGTGGCTCTTCAATTTGTTCATGGACGACTGTTTGAAAGAACTGCGCGAAAGTGATTATGGACTGAAAATGAGAGGGTTCATCATTAAATGCCTCTTATACGCTGACGATCAAGTGTTACTTGCATCAACGGTAAATGAGTTGCAGGAGATGGTGAACATTGCGTGTAAGTCTTTCGAAAGAAAGGGAATGAGAGTGAATGTGGACAAAACCAAAACAATGGTTTTTAAAAGAGAGGAATATATGACAGAATGTGACATTGTTATAAATGGTAAGAAAGTGGAACAAGTGAAAGAATTTGTATATCTGGGGAGTTTGTTTACTAGGGATGGAAAATGTGAGGAAGATATTGAAAGGAGAGTTAAAAAGGGAAACGCGGTGAATGGAGCCATGAACAGTCTGATGTTGAGCCAGTCGTTGTCAGAAAAGGCTCGAATGGCTGTGCATAATGCTGTTCTGGTTCCCACGCTGATGTATGGTAGTGAATGTTGGGCATGGCAGAAGAAGCATGAAAGTAGAGTTAATGCAGTGGAAATGAGATCCCTCAGAAGTATATGTAATGTAAGGCTGTGTGATAGAGTGAGAAATACTGTGATCCGTGAACGAGTAGGTTTGAAAGATGACGTAGTATGCAAGATAGAAAAAGAAATGTTGAGGTGGTTTGGGCACATGGGATGGATGAAAATAAAGTAGCGAAAGAGATATATAGAGCCAATGTGGATGAGAATTAGTAGAGGACGGCCTCGTAAAACGTTTCTGGACCAGATAGAAAACGTTCTTATAAAGGCGGGGGTCCGAAGTGAGAAGAATAAAAGAGCATGTATGAGAAGGATAATGAATGTAAGGGAAGCAAGAGAGGTTTGTCAAGATCGTACTAAGTGGCGATCGATAGTCTCTGCCTACCCCAATGGGAATAATGGGCGTGAGTATAAGTAAGTAAGTAAGTATTTATAACGTATATATTTGTTAATAGTTTATTATTTTTGAATTTAAGCATAGATATTTGATTCAGCATATTGTTGAACACCTCACATTGCTGTTATTCATTGATCTTTACTAACCAATTAAGGGCGTCCCCTGAAAAATAGGTTGATATTGATTGTTTTGAAATTCTATAAAGTCTGATTTGATGATATTGATATGACATGAATAAAATATATGTTGGTGATTAGTTCATGATGTTAAAGTTTGATGTTTAACATTTTAATAATTTGTTGAATAATATGATGAAAAAAATTGAATTGGAACATGCTTTGTTTTCATAAAAACCGTATAGGCTCCACTGGCATAACATACATGTGAACTCATTATGTGTCTATATACGCGCAGCTTTAAGATCTGTAACTTTGATGTTTAACTTTTCATTTAAATATTATAGTTATTCAATAAAACTAAATAAACTACATTTATCCTGCGCGCGCGTTTTTTCCGTCCCTGTCACTCTCAGTAAATTTGACGTAAGAGTGAGCGCAATAGCTGCAAAATGCGGGGAGGCCCTTAAGGAAAAGTTTTTTTTCGACACCAGCAAGACTCGAGCCCGTGACCTACCGAATGTGTATGCAAAATTTAATTTGACCTTTAAGTACCGACATGTGGTCTGACAGACACCAAGGTAGTCCGGAAACTTAATTACAAGTGTCAAAGAAGACTTATACCCCCGTGATTTTATATACCCCTCGGAAAGTCGCTAGGCAGCGTCCATGGAGAGTGGTGGTGTCCGCGCGTGCGATTTAGATGTTTATAGCTGTTATAAGATCGCGAGTGGTCTGATGGACCACTCGTCTCTACTTATGTTACTTTTTTGTCCATGATTTGAATCGAATTTTCTTGTTTTCCTCTTACTAAAAAAATATGTCCAACGAGGCCTGAAGATAACGACCACACAGAAATTTTGCTACAAGCACAAGAATGGCTATATAAAAGCAAATCCGATTGTGATGATATTAACCCGACATTTTTTATGTTGAAGAGACATCTGTTCTTCAAAACTGAAGCGCAAAGCAGCTTACGAATGTGACTCATGTAATAGACATAGCAGCGAACCTATTTGGAACTTTGATAGTTCCTACAGTTTGATCCCATGTGATTTAAAGGAAAACAGTTGATTCCATGTATAAGTTTTTGTTATTAGTTGATTTTGTCATTGATCTTCAAGAAAAAACTTAGGTGAAAAAAAATATAGTATTTACTATTGATTATTAAGACTTTATAACGTAAAAGTTCTTTTTATCGGCTAAAAAATTAGAGTTTTCTCTAAAATTGTTGATTATAAGTAATAAATTTTTAAACTTTTGTCTATTCTGTCATTTATATAATAACTAAATATATAAGAAATGCAAAGTAACTTTTACTTTTCAATAATATAAAAAAACATGAATATTTTCATCAATATAGCACTGGTGGTCTACCAGACCTCACGTATTATACTTTTGCATCTGAAATAGAACCTCGGAACCTAAAGGTTAAATTGGTTCAGCCATTTCGGATGAGTTTGGTGACAAACACTGTGACACGTGAATTTTATATATTAGATAGATAGATAACTCGTTTATTTATGTTAACATAACACCACATACAATATGAAAAACAATACATAAAGTGAAAAAAAACAATATTTTTGACCTAAAAATTAGTGCTATGGTAACACAAACTAGGTCCTAGCTCAGTGCTTGATATTGCCAAGTGGCAAAACACTGGTTTTCAGTTAAGGCCTACACTACACTACACATCATTAAATAATATATAAACAAAAAAAAATCTGTATCTGAGTACTTACATGTCATTATTGCTGGTGTAGTACGGAAGCGAAATTTGATTCGGTCAAGATATTGACAAAAAATTTGACTTGTCTTGTTTTATTAAGTCCTAATGAATTCTTTAGAATTCTTAATCGACGTCCGATGTAACAATACGCCAATGCAACTATCCCGGTGAGAAGTGATAAGAAATACGATGCAGACCTATATATGAATTGGTAAGAAGTGACGTCATTAATAATATATAGTACTATTTTTTTATATAAAATATTTTAAATATATTGTGCCGAGTCGTGCCGGCTGAGAATGTTGCCCCTTTCTATCTACAGGGTGTCGTAAGAAATTACTTAGGGTATGGGGCTTTTTAAGTGGTTTTTGGGCAATGCGGTTGGAGACCCTTTACCAAAGATATTACTACCATCATGTCCCCTATAACTCCAACGGTGGCTGAGAAGTTTCTAGATCTGAATCCTTTTTGAAACCTGTTTTGTTATCTTATTAAGACCGATGGCTAAAATCAGCCCATTTGCTGTAACAACCAAACTGGCATTAGCTGAACAGTAACTTTTTTGCTTTAAAATGGCAGTATGCGTTTTGAACAAATAAACGGTTTTTTCAATTTCATTTTACAATACAGAACAATCCAAAAGAAAGAGATAACTACCCCAAATTACACCAGTGATGTGTAGTTTTGCAGACGTATAGATTTCATTGATTTGATTAATATCGATAATTGTTCACACTTTACTATAGCAGTCGGTTCATTTCCTATTAGATCTTCAGTCAAATTGGATAATAATGGCACCATTTCCAGCTTTTGAAGTGAATTATTGATGTTTTCCATTACGGAGAATTTTGGGGTTTAAGAGCTTTTTTAGTGATTGGACGTTGTGGTTGGATTGGAGAACAATCAACAATACTATTAATTTTTTCTGCAATCAACTGCCAAAAGTGGTTGAGGAATATCTATTCTCAAGCTCTGACTACTGTTTTATGGTATTATATATTATATCCATAGGTCGCTGGTTCATATCCGGCTTAAAGGACCAAAATGTAGGGGCACTCTAGTGGAATGTCCCTACGGATGTAGTTGTATCGATGCACGGAAGGTTGCTTGTTTAGGAATGTTAAGTAAAAGAGTGGCGCGTCGTTATGAATGTTTAATTGCCACTGTTTCACGTAAAGTATAAAATCCACGGTCAGCATAATATTTCATAGTTATAATACAAATGAACGGCTCGCTCGTACAGTATTTATAACATATACATACATATATACAGTATATGTATGTATGAAATTTAATTAGCTGCTTTACATATCTAATTTCAGTGCTATAAAAGTCCCTTATTAGCAAGTGCGTTAAAAAAAATGGTCATATAATGAAACTACATTATGCACTTTTTATATATATCAGATGTATAGGCATAAATAATTAAATAATAGATTTATCTTATCTCTGATAGATAGAACAATAGAATTATTATATAGCAAAAGAAAAGCACACGTGTAATATATACATTGATTCATTTGGTGAACTTTGTTTTTCAGGACAAAATAAAACAAAGAATTTCGATGAAGATGTATCAAATTTTTATTCCAATTCAAAGAGAAAAGTTTGGTAATTATGAATGAAAAATGATATCTGGCAAATTTCCACCTCAAGTATTTGTTTCTATCTGTTTTTGGCAAAATGGCGGGTCTATTTCATAAGTCACGTGTGTTTCTGCAATTAATGCGATTGGCTCCGTATAGTGTCTGTACTTAACCTAGCCCTACAAGAATAATTCAGTTTGTGTTAAATAATTCGATCTGGCTGGCCACTTTACCGCTAAATGTACTGATACATTATAGCTTATTTAGCTCGTTATAGGGTTCCTCACCAAAGTAAAATGGGACTCTTCTATCACTGAGGCTTGAGATGTTACCTCTTGTTCTATCGGCGAAGTGTTCTGAGGCGTACCGCAGGGGTTTTTAGTAAGTTCTTGGTTATTCATTTTACATACATACATATAATCACGCCATTAGTTACAGATGTTATTAATTATGTACAGACATATATAACTGCATATACCATACTTACGCAAATGATCTGCAGTTATTCACCTCTGGACCACCAAGAACAACTGTATTCATGGGCAAAGTCCTAAATTAGATCTTGAACGGATCGTTGCGTGGCAAGAAGGCAATGATTTGGTTCTGAATCCTAAGAAAATAAAGTATATGGTGCCTGGTTCGAAAGCCTTATAGTCTCAGTGGTGAGCAATTGCTTTTAACGCCTTATGATTCAGTGTTATTTACGCGATTATATAATTGACCATCTTTGCGCTCTATTGATAGATATTGTTCAAAATAAATAACTGAGATGTTACTAGTTGCTATATACGTTATTTTATACGTAACGAGGGCCACACTAAAAAGATCGGAAATAGAATATTTAGAAAAAGATTAGATTGAAACCTCCTCGGCGTATTAAAATTATTATTATAGTACATAGTATATAGTAGTATACACAATTCCTGATATAATGAATTTAAATAAAAGTAGAAAACAAAGGAGTAGTTGACATTTGCATTTGATAATACCTTCTACCGGTCAGACAAAAAACTTATTGCTAAAACTTAGTGATTATCATCGTCATCATCACTCAGCCGATAGACTGCTGAACATAGGCCTCCCCGTCTAAGCTTATACAGTGATTAAATAAGACTAAATTAATTGAAGTTTTACGCCACGGTACTATATTCATTTATTTATAATTGAAATAATATCGATAAATATTTAACATAATAAACATAACATAAACGTTCACGCCGAATATCCCCGAAGGGGTTGGCAGAGGTACTAATACTTCTGAACATCACGTGACTTTGTCACCTGGTGTTCAGAGTACCCACGTTTTGCATGGACAGTGTACTCACGTGATAGGGGGCAGGCCTATCGCCGTTTTGTACGAATACACTGTCACATGACTAAGTACAACTCAGCCATGTGGGTTTCCTCACGATGTTTTCCCTCACCGTTAACAACCATGATAAATTAACCACACATATGTCTTTAGAAAAGACAAATTGGTGTAGGCCCGACCCAGGATTTGAACACTAGTCGTTTGCACGATAACCGAGTGTTCTACCCACTGGGCTATCACGGTTGCACGATAAATATATATATATATAAATCTATTGAATCAATATATTATTAATTTTCGGTGTAATGAATTCACTAAACATCCCAGACCAAAAAGAGCTATCTAAGCACAGGTGATAAATGTGTATTAAGCACTTTTTAATTTTACTTTTTTTGGGCTTAAAAAATAAATTATGTTTCTGTTTAATAGATACAATACAGAGTATGTGGTATATACATGCAGGTTTTCATAGCTTCCAAAAGAAATAATACCAAAAATGCTTGTAAACTCACTATATTCCATAACATTGACCAAACTCATAACAGCCGTGACTAGAGGAACATGTTATTTATGCTTCAACATCAAGATTCGCCAACTATATAAATATCATTCAAATGAAACAAATCTAACAATACTAGAACATGTACTACCCTACAGCAACAGATATACAGAGCATTTACACCATTAACAGAACATCTGCAGCAATGATGAGCTAACACATCGGAGTGCAGTGCGTCGCTTACAATGAGCTACACTGCTCCGACGGGAGCTGACTAGATGACACAGTTTACTAACTATGGAACAATCTTGTGCTTAACACTAAATAATTTAATACAATATATTATCTATTTCTTCTGTATAGAGTATTTAAAAATAATTCGATACAAAAAATATTTTATATTCGATAAAGTCGATTTTACCAGTAGAGGAGATACGTATTAAAGTAATACTTCGGTAGGTAAAGCCAACGATATGGAGAAACCCTGTAGAAATGATTTCTTGGTCGGAGGCGTCTCGGTGCGCAGTGCCACAAAGAAAGTAGCGATAGTAGAAAGCGATACAAAATAATACACCGAACTGAGTTCGGGATAAGTTTTTTCTTTATGCATAACACCATAATAACTATCTAAAACTATGTTGCATCATCGGCGGTCATTAACGGAGTTTGAGGCGACCACGAGAGTAGCCCCTGTTCCTCCGGTGAAATCGTATCGGTGTCGGGAGCACGCAATGCGGCCGGTATGGAGCCGTCCGCAGACAGCGCCCCGCTGGAGCGCGACTGTTGGCGACACAGCGGACGGCGCGAGGGGGACTCGCTCTCGTCGGACATGGCGCGCGTCACCGTGATGCGCGGCGAGCGGCGGCGACGGCGGTCCGCCCGAGACGACTCTTCTAGGCCGAGCGCGCGGCCGAGCACCACGTGCGGGGGCGCGCGTAGCACCGGGATGGCGCTCGGGCGGGAGCGCGGCGTGTCCTGCACGTCCTGCAGCACGGTGCAGGACGCGGCGCGGGGGGCCGGCCGCTCCGCCCCGCGCACCCCCATGGCCGCCGCGTCCGACAGCCGCCGCGTGGCCGGCAGCCGTAGGCTGCCCGACCCCGACAAAGAAGGTCTCCGAGATCCGCACGCACTCGGCGTCCTCGCCTGGATCTCCTGCGTCACCTCACTTTTCGTCATTTTCTTCCTTCGGTAATTTCTGAGAGAGTCTCTTAATACTTTGCTTCTGATACCGTACAGTATTCCGTTGACTGGGGGTGCAGCTGCCAGGAGCGTAACCGCTAGAGCTGTAACGGTCGCCGGTGGCTCCGTCACAGTAGGCCATATCAGCACACAATAATAGGGAAAGTATAAGATCGCGAGGGAAATCAGCGGCTGCAATACTGCAGATAGAGCGGTGCGGCGGCGAGGTGGCG